>OY776116.1:26703720-27013527 GCA_963675035.1 Allygus modestus
TTTATTGAATAATTTGTAATTATGATAAACTTATCTAACCTAACTTCGTATAAACGTTTTTTTTTTTTAATTGGTGGCCCTCTTCTAGAAAAGACCTCTTTTTCCTTCGAAATTATGTATTCCGTTTTGAGATTCCTAAAATGGAGTTCCCTACCCTTGGCCTAAGTTTACCTACAAAACTTTTTAGCGAATTTCCCTTATAGGGAAGAAGCTATTACCGTAGGTCTCATGGTAAGACTTAAGCCCGAGACCATAATAACTTTTCATTTTGAGGTCCCCAGATGCCAAAAACACCATTCGTTCAAATTTTTATATATGTATATATATATATATATATATATATATATGTCCGTAAGCACGATAACTCTCGTAAAAAAGGTCCGATCTTAATGAAATTCGGTGCAAATGTGTAAAGTACCATTTATTTGAACGAGTTCGAAAACCAGATGAATCGCACCATCCGAAGGGGGGGTTTTGTATCCCAAAAATGTGTTTTTTGGGGTTTTCACATGCAATTTTAATTTAATTAAAATTTTATATTATACCATTGAATTCAGCTTAAAAAAACAAACAATTTGGTATTTTGATCATTGCTCTACGTCAATTGGTTACCGAGATATTGAAAGTGCTAAACACAGTACGTTGTCTAATGTTATTCTTATGGAGAAAAAGAAAAATTGTATATCTCGCTTATTTATGAATATAAACTGGCGAAATTTGGTATAGGGCTTGATCTGGTTGTGGTTTATTGTTGTTTGCACAAAAAAACAAATTTTTGCCTATGGTTCCTGTAGCAGCAAACCAAGGTACTTGGTCCCCATGTTATTCTTATGGAAAATACTTAAAATTTTATATATCGCTTATTTATGAATGTATATGGATGAAACTTGGTATGTGACTTCACTAAGATGAGTTCTATTGATATTTGCATAAAAACCCATTATTTTGTGTGCCTTGGTGCAGCAAACCTGCGTACCCATCCCCAATGTTATTCTTATGGAGAATAATTAATATTTTAAATATCGCTTGTTTGTGAATACATTTCTTATGAATCCCGTTAAGTGTTTTAATGTGTTATGTTATATATTCATTGGAAATTCGCTGAGTATGCAGGTTTGCTGCGACGGGGGTATTTTATCTTTAAATTGCAAGTGTAATAATACGTCGAGTTTTGCACAAATATGTCAAGAAATCGTTTATTAATATAATCACTCTCATTTATTCATAACATGTTTACATTTCACAAGGTTTACATAATTAAAATCAAACTTAATGCTTCGGTTAATGATTAGGGTATAGAGTAAATAAATCCTATAGAGAGAAAACAATCTTTGTTGCATTGGCAAAATTAGAGAATCAAAATTTAAGTTACAATGGGAAAATAAAACGAGATCGCTCGCAGCACGCTGACGTGAGGGAAATGAATTTCCGAATTAAAACCTTAAAAATATCAAATAAAGGGTTTAAACCACCACTGGTTACATTTGTTGAAAATTGAAAAATTTTATTTTTTTGCTGTTTTGATGCTCCTGGTTACATTTAAATTCACTAATAGGATGCCAATGTTGTACATTATAAAGTTAGGAGGAGGTATTGACGGGATAACAGGTTGCTATAGGGGTATGGGGGTGGTAAGACGATATTAAGATATGAAAAACAGCCTTTTCCAGTGCAAAATCCCCATAAGACAATGTACTGTATTTTGACAATTAACATTTTCTTTAATAACTCGGTAAGTACTTATGCTAGAATGATGAGGGAGGGCTTAAAATCTTTTGCTTTTTACGTACAATAAGTTAATGTACAATAAGTGTACATTTGGGGTTTTCTGACCCTTTTTGGGCCCAAAAACTCAAAATTTGAAAACTTAAAAATCCCCAAAACAGGGGGTTAGAGTTTTCCGATTGTTTTGCCCAACGAACTTGTCCAACTGATTATAAAAAGGAATGTCTCTACCAAATTTGAAGCATATCGGTCAAAAGTTGCGACCACTAGAGTGCGAACAAATATATATATATATATATATATATATATATATATATATATATATATATATATATATATATAAAACGTTTTTATACCCCCCCCCAAAACGTGTTCAGGGGGTCACGTTAGGACCTTTTATGGTGGTCCCGGACTTAAGTCTTACCGTGAGGGTCATGCTAATACAGTAGTTCACTTTTCCATAGGAAATTCACTAATCATATAAACGAGTTGGCACGCAGAACGCTGACGTGAGGGAAGTGAATTTCCACATAAAAACTTTTAAAACTCCAAATCAATGTAATAACATACATTTATTCCAATTTTTATTGAAATCTGAAAACAGTGATTTTTTGGCCGTTCTGATGCTCCTGGTTTCATTTACCTGCAAAGCTGGGAATACAATTTTGTGCGTTATAATGTTAGGAGAAGGTCCAGACAGGTTTGAAAGTAGGCGTGAGGTTGCTGGGAATGATAAAAGTACTCTAACAAAGGAATAACAGGCTTTTCTAGTGTAAAATCCCCATAAGACAACGTACTGTGTTTAGTCGATACACATTTTCTTTAATACCTCAGTAAATATGTGTACTAGAATGACGAGAGAGGGCTTAAAACTTTCGCCTCACTAATTCCCATCTTTTTAAATGCATTAATTTTACATCCGGGGCTTTTCTGACCCTTTTTGGGCCCAAAAACTCGAAATTTGAAAGATTAATCCCCAAAAAAACGGTTATATATATATATATATATAAATTTTGAACGACCCCCCAAAACGTGTTCAGGGGGTCACGTTAGGAACTTCTATGGTGGTCCCGGGCTTAAGTTTCACCGTGCGGGTCATGGTAATAGTTCACTTTCCAAAGGAAATTCACTAATAATAGTATAATCCCATGGCAAAAGTGTTCATCATGGGTAAATATGTATTAATGTTTCTTTTTATATCAATTGAGTACTCAAAATAATCAGCAATCAAAATAAAAATTAACATCACTCTTGGACCCTCCAAAGACTTACACAAGAAAGTACAGACCTAAACTTCATATTACAAAATGGCTTGAAAAATACAACAAACTAAGGCTTGTCCAAAGCTTGTTAAAGCTTGTCTTTGTTAACATATTCTGTGACCGGTTTAACACAGTATTTTTAAGAAAGCGCATAACATTGAACCAAACTGGCTTACTACCCTATTAATTTAAATTCACCAATCGATCTCAAGCGAAATATGGTACTTTTTCAAGGTTCGATACTGTGTCCAGCTGCCATTGGTCATATTAATTACCGGTAACACAAAAACAAAACAAATCATAAAACTGTTAGGTGTAAGTGTCACAACGTATTCAATAAGATCGAGTTGGAATTTGGAAATAAGTAATAAAATAAACGGTATCAGGAAACTGACACATACTTTCTCTCTTTTAGCCAAATTTGATTGGATAAATTACTTTTTATTTAATAAATCTAGAATACGAAGCACGGTCGAATGTACAGAAAATCTTGTAAACAAGTTATTTTCAAAAACATCTACCCTGTTTAGGAGGCACTACAGAATCCATCGCTACATACGTGGTTTTAAGAGGGGAAATGCCCCCTATTCCCCCCTCAGGGTTATTAAGGGGCAACATATTTCGAATTTCCTGTTGGTCAATGCTAACTTGACGAGCATATCAAGTTTGAACGAAATTGATCAATTAATAAGAGAGAAATAGTAATTTTTTTATTCCCCATAAGAATAACATTGGACAACTTACTGCGTTTACCGCAAAATGAAAATTTAAATTTTCTCTGCAACCAGTAATCGTAGAATAATAATTCAAAATACAAAATTATTTAGTTTGTTTAGCTCTTTTTAATAGTGAATAGTAATATTTTTTTATGTTTATGTTTTTTTTATGAAAAATCTAAAAAACTGAATTTTTGATATTTTAAGTCTTGTAATTTCTGAACCAGAAGTTTTACAGAAATGCGGGGGGAGTCATTTTGTTTGAGACCTAATGTTCTACAAACGACTAAAGTTTAATCAAAATCGTTAGAGCCGTTATTGATAAATCTTGATTTTTCATATTTTTTGGCGGTTTTGGGGGGATAATTACCCTTAAAAATAAAAAATAAAATATTCCTATTAGTACCTACATACCAAATTTAATGAAAATCGCACCATTGGTTAGGGCTCTAGCTTTGTACACATCCATACAGACAGACAGACAGGCAGAAAGACACACAGACATCACGTAAACATCACTTTTTTGGGTTCAGGGGACACAAAAACGAATATTTCCACTAACAACTCAAATTCGAAAATTTTGACGAAACCAATACTTTCTCCATATACCACATATAACGGGGAGAAAGCCAAATCACTTATGGTAGTGTGCTAAACAGTTATTCGATTCCCGGTTTTTTGGGGAAGTTAGAGTTTTAAACTATGTGCCATTTTCAATTTCAATAGGCTTATATTGATGATAATACATTTGGATTGTAAAATAATAAATCATACTATTAGATTTAAAAACATACATGGAAAACGCGTATCATTATTATAAATTAGATTAAAGAAAGAAAAACTAATGTTGATTTAGATATTAATCACTGGGTCAAACGTATTGTTTTTAATACTTTTGATACTTGTGATTAAACTAATCTCTAGTTACCGTCTCGTCTACGTACTTTAAAATATGAAACTAGTAAATAGTTCTGTGAGTTGCCGTCAGTTTCTCTGCAATTGTGGAACAGGTACGTCGGTAACGTAGTATCAACGGTGTAACAATGATAACAATTATTGTGAAGGTGGTATTCGATTAACAGTTTCAAATTCAGAATCATAGTAGTAAATAAACGGTATCAGGAAACTGACACATACTTTCTCCCTTTTAGCCCAACTTTAATGAATAAATTACTTTTCATTTACTAAATATAGAATACAAGCACGATCGAACGTACAGAAAATCTTGTAAACAAGTTGTTTTAAAAAAACATCCACCCAAATCCCTGCTTTGGAGGCCCTACAGAATCCATTGCTACACTCGTGGTTTTAAGAGGGGAAATGCCCCCTATTCCCCCCCAGGGTTATTAAGGGGCAACATATTTCGAATTTCCTCTGTTGGTCAATGCTAACTTGACAAGCATATCAAGTTTGAATGAAATTGATCAGTAAATAAGAGAGAAATAGTAATTTTTGTATTCCCCATAAGAATAACATTGGACAATGTAATGCGTTTACCGCAAAATTAAAATTTCAATTTTCTCCGCAACCAGCACTCGTAGAATAGTAATTCAAAATACTAAATTATTCAGTTTGTTGAGCTCTTTTTAATGGTGAATATTAATATTTTTTATATTTATGTTTTTCTATGAAAAATCAAAAAAACTGAATTTTTGATGTTTTAAGTCTTGTAATTTCTGAACCCGAATTTTTACAGAAATGCGGGTGGTGTCATTTTGTTGGAGAACTAAAGTTCTACAAACGACTAAAGTTTAATCAAAATCGTTAGAGCCGTTTTTGAGAAAGTTTGATTTTTCATGTTTTTTGGCGGTTTTTGGGGGATAATTACCCTTAAAAATCAAAAATTCAAAAAAATGAAAAAACACCTGGAGATATCGTGGATTAGTACCTACATACCAAATTTCATAATAATCGGTCCATTGGTTAGGGCTCTAGCTCTGTACACATCCACACACACACACACACACACACACACACACACACACAGACAGACATCACGTAAAAACCACTTTTTTGGGTTCAGGGAGCACCAAAACGAATATTTCCACTAACAACTCAAATTCAAAAATTTTTACGAAAACAATACTTTCTCCATATACTATGTATAGGGGGATAAAGTAAAAATAGATCATTCAGAATAGTGTGCCTAATTGTATAAAATAAAGTATTCTACATTGAAAACTCTTATGAAATTGTTAATTCCAATTAAAAAAGAAAAGGAATTCAGTACTGTTGCTATCCTAACTAATTTAAATGGTAACAGCTTAGCTATATAAATCAAGCTGCAAGCAAGTTAAATATATTATTGAGTTTAAATATTCCTTGTGTTTTGAAACAATCTGCATTTTCGGACGTTAAAAAAAGCATTACGTTTGCTTCTATACTGAAATGTTATGAGGCTTCTATTCTCTGTTAAATATATAATAAATCTATTTTTTATATTATTTTAACTTTAATTTATTGATTTATTTATATTGCTTCTCCTCATCAGTCTCGTAACTGCATCCTAATTTTCCTTATTTATACAGAGCCAGGCGTTTTTATTCAATAATCATAAATATAAATTAAAAATATATTGTTTGGTTAATCATAACAACGTCCAGGTTGCGACCAAACGATAATATGTTGGTCTCGATTTTGAACTGGTAACTTAAAACAACAAATTACATTAGATACAGTATTTATTGTTTCATTTCCATTTTCAATTCCAAAGCATGTTCAATAACAAAGACCAATAGTAAAACTATGGCTGGAAACATGGAAAGGCTAAATAATAAAACAAACAGGTTGAATGTACAGTTTATATTATCAAATGCAAATTAATCTCAATGTATCATCAAATATGTAAAATAATCCTACTAATATTATAAATATGAAAGTTTGGATGTATGTATGGATATTTGGAGTTCCATCACGCATAAACTACTGGACTGATTTAGCTAAAATTGTACATATCACATAAACATATAGACCTAATAAGGTCCACCCAACATTAGGGCTCCACCCCACGGGTCCTGTAAATTCCAATGCAAATCTTATGGAAAGATATCATTTATAAAATTACCAGCTGTAGTTGTTTGTCAGTTAGGGCGAAGGAAGTCATATGGTGAAACTAACAAAGATTTGATAGTACTGGCATAGGTGTGCGCAGAGTCCGGTCAGCGTGGGTGCCGGAACCGAAAACTGCCCCCCCCCTCGAAATCAAAGAACTTATATTTATCTGCCAAATAATTGAATTTGTCAATTATTGTATATAATCAGTTTTTAATAATAGTTATATTGTATATAATCAGTATATTAATAGTTTACTCCTTTTCGCAAATATGTGATAATATTATTCAATACAATAAATATTGTTTCTGCATAGGTATTTAGTTTACACAATCCCATACCTGTTACTTACTTTACTTTACTTTACATACTTGTTACTTGTTTTGAATTATTTTCTAAAAAATCTACATTACACTCAGGTCGAGCGGCTCCACGTCACTCCGATTTCTTGGGAAACGAGTGTATCTTTAAGTTGTTAAAACAATATAACAATTAGCAATGAACTGAAATAGGATATCAAGCACTTTTTTTAATAAAGCTAAAATACAAGAAGATATCATCACAGAATTGATATTTTCTCAGAAAAATAAACTTGGTTGTACTATACCTAACTGATGATAAAGAGCTATATCGATGGAATTGTTATTTATATTTTTATTTTTATATTGTTTTACTTTTGATGCATTCAAAGTGAAAAGTAAAGTTCAACTAAACAGCGATATAAAAGCAGTATTTCTGTTTATACTCCAAATCTAAACCATTATGACATATTCAATTTTCCTCTACATCTCCGTCGAACAATGAACAGGAGGCGAATGGGTATTGTATTTACTCCGGCACTCGAATTCTAAGAAATCTGCCGATCGTCAGGTGACAGTTCATGTTTTAATGTTTACAGAAAATAAGTATTCATTCTAACAACTATAAATTTAAATAAAGGAAAAATAAAAATATGGAACTCAACTGGAAAATGCCCCAAAACATTGAAAAAGTTTCATTTGTCTTTTTCTGTAGTTTTTTGGAATGTTGATCACTTCTACGTCTCGCTCATTCCCCTTCAGATCTGTCAACACACAACTACAGTATTTGTCGTAGCATCGTTATTGTTACGGAAAATCTTCACAATACAGCGTAATTTCAACATGCAACGATTGTTTCTTCTAGCATTGTCTAAATGTCACTAGTTCCGTATACATGGAGGAGCTACTCTTGTGTCATTACGAAGTGATTTGTTGAAAAGGAACAGAAAAAATCTAGACAGAGATCAAAACGTAGAAATAGACATATGAAATTGTTATTAGAACAACGCAATGAACTAAATGACTGGTGGAATTTTATATATGCATTTTTTCGATAACTATATAATCCAGGAAAATCTAAGATGTCCAGTAAAAATATATTTTTGTATATTGTACTGACGAAATCAGTAGCTAGTTAAAATAAAAGAATGTTCATTTATTTAATGTTTTAATACTGCGATTAGACGGTTTTTAAAAAAATACATGGGTACAATATGAAGAAGTTTTAAAGTACGTTGTACTTTTAAAACATTTTGTGGAACCAAAAACGATTATGAACCATGCAGGTCATGTTTTTGTACATACTTAACGCAATGTCGTCTTTTGACTTTATGACACACTAGCCGTTACAAGTCGAGACTTCGTCCGCGCTCGCTACAGCGGTAGTAAGAGTAAGATATATGTTAACTGACTAAGAGTCGCGTCGCATTCCAAGGCGGCAATTTCAAAGACGCCCTTTCAAGAAAGAAATTTCACGTATTTCTGGTGAAAGTTTGCCACCGCTGGGTCCTTTACATTAATAGCTCGTCTGCAAGCTTCAGCTTCCTCAACAGTTTCTGTAGATCTCTGCTATTTCATTTGCTCTCACACTGGCCTGCCGCTGAGCTTGCTCTTCACGTCGAAGTTGCTGTTTTTCTGGAGTTTCTTCTGTTCTGTGTGCTGCCTGTCGTAGAGCTTGTTGAAACTAAAATTCCCATTTGTGCTGAAGTAAGTTGTGACTTTTATCCACTTTATCAAATCGGGCTTTTTCAGAACTTTGAGACCAATTTTATTTACGTTTCCCCAGCATTATTATAATACAGGTACTTTTGTGGTTAAACGTGCAATAAAAGTGAAAATCAAAATGCAAACAAATAAATACACTCAAAATATTTTTGTACATCTTAAATACAGAACACCTGTTTTAATAATCATCTGATCCTAAATGTTGATCCTAATAGTGCCCATAAGATTAACATGGGAAGTTTAGTGGCCACTGGAGTAAAGCCCTAAAGGAGTTTTAAATGATAATTGGCCTATATGTTGCTTTAGGATATTAGCTATCTTCATACCAAATATCAGCTCAATCGGTTCAGTTGCTGGACTGTGTGACTGAACCCTAAACAAACAAACTCACAAAATTTTAGCTTTATAACATACTAGCTGTTACCCGGCAGACGTTGCCTTGCCATTGACTATTACCAACTAAAACCAGTATCACCAAGATCATATGTTCGAGTAAACATGTCATTAGCTTTTACGTAAATAACAATATATTTCCATACGGTTTATATGGAAACCCTTTTGGACCTCTTGGGAGGAACCCAATTGAATTAGGACGAAATTGATGGCTTAAAAACCTTCTCCGTGAAATTTTACATGAACATACCAAGTTTCATGGCAAACGGTCCAACGGTGTCCGAGTCCATAAACTTCAAATATATATACAAACCAACAAACAAACATCCTTTTTTATAAATTTAGATTAGTGAATGATTTGAATGTTTATTAAAATTGAAAATTTGTCACCCTCTTTACCCCGTAAGATTAACATTGGAACTGTGAATGTCTATGGGGCGAAGCCCTAATGTTTTTCAAAATCCCAAAAGACACATAGAGTAAGATCTTTTGATTGATACCAAACGTGTATACAAAGTAATAGTTTTAGAGACGGAAAATTGCCAAACAAAATCAAAAAATTCTTTTAATAGTGTAGAAAATATAGCTGTTGACACTTTAACAAGTCACAGAACAGCAGGCAGAGATGTTTCAGATGTATAAATTGTGATTTCTGGAGTGACAACGCGGAATGTGTAGTACATTAGAGGTGTAAATTCAAAAGCACGAGGACATTAGCTAGTGTTCGAGCGACAGGTCCGACTAGTTTATAATGCACACTCAAACGTAGGTATAAATTAGGAATGAATCGATTCCCAATTCCCGATTCCAATTCCATCGATTCCTAAGAATAGGCGAAACACCAAAGTAATTCCATAAAACTTATTCAAAGACTATTGGTTAGTCGTATGAATGGGCGAGTACGAGTTGAGCTCAATTAATTGAGTATCAAGAGATAACAAGTTGAACAAGTTATTTGTATTTAGGTCCCTAATATAAGGCCTTAATAAAAACGATAATAAAACTTATTAGTAACTTCATGTTGCCTTTAATATTAATACACAAGGGATTTTTTCTTCACAGTCATAACTCGAAAACGGCTGGACGGATTTTAACGTTTGATGTGTCAAATTAAAGGTATTTTTACATAGATTTGCCAATACTTCTCAGAATCTTAAGAAAGGGCATAATTCAAATACAATAAAGGGCTGGATATTCGGAACAGTGGCGCTATCCGACGGCGGAAGTCTGATCTACGTGTTGCTGGAAAGTACGTTGTTTATCATCTGTTTTAATATCAGATGTTTTGTTATGTTTGTTTACAACTGAAGTAACCTTTCGTTGGGTAAAAACTTGCTCGGATTCGAGTAACAGGACAACTAGTTAAAATTAATATAGACGAGCTGCTCCCCCTCAATATTTTGCGGATATAATCCTTATAACAGCTGTTTATTGAATTAAGAAAACACACATGTGACATAAACCAAATAAAACTCTCCTCCATATGAATAACTTGGGAACTTGAAAGTCCCGTGGAGCAGAGCCCTGCGGCCTAAATCGAAATTCTGGCTCGACAGTGAGGTAGAACTTGAAATTATCTTTTAAGTAATCAAAATCGGTTAAGTATTAACTTCAGGAAGTTGGTGAACAAAAAGCAAGAATTTTCAAATATGTAGAATTTGAAAATGTTGTTTGATTTGACTTATTATTTTTATTTTACTTTCTTTTACAATGAATTTGAATGTGTCAATTATTTTGTTTTAGTTTAAAATCTACCATAGTAGGCCCAGTCACAGTTCCAGATCTACTAGGTATTAACACAATACATGGCTATTGTATTCATGACATATAGATAACCAATCCTCATTTTTGGGAAACAAGTCCCCATCTCCTTTCTTGATAATTTTTATTTATTAGACAGTCAGTAATATTTACCTGTAATAAAAGTACGAACGTACTACTGGATCACAGACAACAATTTTAAATTCTCATAACCTAAAACAAATGCAGAAAACTTTCCTATTATGTCGTCTGCTATTTGCTTGGTACAGTTGCCAACGGAGCCGGGCATTTTACAAAAACAAGGGATTTTAGTTTGTTGCTTATCCCTTATGACTACCAGGACGAATCCTACCTCTCCTCGCCGGACACGCCATCCGGTGCGCCTCCACATGGTCCTTCGAGTCCCGGATCCCGCACACTTCACACCTGTCCAGCAGCGCCACCACTTCCTGCACCCCCGGCACACACCCGTCACACCCGTGGCCGCCACAGCCTCCGCGCCGCGGGCCCTCCATGGTACACTGACGGTCGCGCAGGAAGCGTCAATTAGGCTCCCTGCCTCGCCACAATTGAGGCTCAGGTGCGGCCTTGACCCCCGCGGCTTGCATCACGGCGAGGCACCGGCCATCGGACAGCGGCCAGCGGACAGCGGACGGCGGAACGGGGACACCGGTATGGCCGGAGTGGAGGTGGTGTTCCGCTAGGACGACGCTTAGAGCCGGTTCTGTTCCGTTCCCGGGATGTTGCGTTGACCGGAAGTTGAAATGAGTTGCAAGGTAATTAGGTTGCCTCTGTGTAATTACTATTTAGACCCGTGTGGACCAGGTGATATCGATAATTTTTTAAATCCTAATACTTTTTGAAGGGGTTAAAAATCCAACATTTTAGTTTGTAGGTTCAAACAGGGTAAGATTTGCCTCTAATTTAAAATTAATGTTTGTAAAACAAAATAACATGAAGATGCAGAAAGTTTAGGCCTCTTTAATACGAAATTTGAATTATGAATAAGGACTAACGCCGCATAACCTCAATAAAATTAAGTTTTGGAATCAAGAACCCCATCAAAAACATGACTTTCAAAGAACACGACGCTCTAATAGTTGACTAAACACAGTATCTCTTAAGAGGATTTATCAGTATAACTTCTTAACTTGTAATAGTTGTTCATCTACAAAACTCCCATGTCTCCTTTCACCCCACTAAATCTCCTACTAACTTCATATTACCATCTTACCATTTCGATAAATTTAAGCAGGTCTATCAGAACTGCCAAACAAATTATCAAATGTTGACAAATATTATTTTAAAACCATCCTCGCTCCACTACTTTTTTTTATGAAGATCGAATTTTCAGCAGCTGATGGATTACACCGTATGATTTTTAAGATCTGTGAAACAAACTTAACATATTTTGGATGGCTGCTAGGATTTTTAAATATAAAATTAATTAGTAAAAGTTTAAAAATCTAAATGGAAATTGTGGCTCCGACATATCCTTCTACTCAAAATGTCCTTTCCTTGAACAAAATAATCATGAAAATAGGTTGAGTCCTTTGGATAAAAACATCAGATTATTTTAATATGTAAGATAACACACACATTATTATTCATTTGGTTGTCAGTCTCCAATTTATGAAAATGGGAAATTACTTGCGAATGGCTAATATCCAAGTATGATAAGCAAGTCGGTAATAGTTTTACCGTAAATAAAGTTGAAGTTCAACGCAAACCTTCTGCATTTTTATGTTAATACAAAGTTCAGGGTTATTTTGAGTCCGAAGCCCCAGGAAGGTGCGCAGATTGGTATTTGCGTGGTTCAGAATATTTATGCTCCAGTGATTACCCATTCAAGGTCCCGCGGGGAGGAGTTCTTATACAAAGAGGCGCCTCCTCGCCATCTGGTGATTCATGTCCTTTGTGAAAACACCTATAGTTCAATGTCATTGGCGAAAATTTACACATATTCACTATTCTTCATATGAGAAACTTATCACCTCTAAAGAAGCATTCCCTAGGAGGGGGGATTTGGGTAGAACTGATTACAAATACTTCTGCTGGGACCCACAACTTGAGGAGTCAGTATTAATTTCGTGCAAATTCATATCATATGGAAATTACTGACGGATTAACGTAGTGTGAGGATTTGGTTGACTGACCGGCCTGGACTTCAACGCTTGGTCCAGTTTCATCAAACTGACGATTACAGCTCGATAATGTCAGGGAAATTATTTGCGTAAGAGGAAACCGAGCTCTACAGCTTTAGATTGGAAGTTGAAACGATTCGTTTATAATATCCTATTGATCTTGGAAAGAGGATAAGTAATCTCAAATTATCTATAATATATTGGCGAACATTATTAGCGGTCCACTAAGCACCACAACAAGAACATGAACAAAGGTATTGATTAAATTGTTCCTTATAAATAGAAACACATACGTGAGACGATCGTCGCCCTGAAGATGGGGGACTGCAACGTCTCAGAGACGTCGGAAGAAGAAATCAGATTTGTTTAGACAACACGATCGAAGAAATCAACATTACATCTTGAGAAAACCATCCATGGAATGCATTCATTTTGTCAGAGTAAATTAAAGCGACATTTGTCTGAGTCTAGAGTAAACATGTTTACTGAGACAGTATAAAAAAACATTGTGTTTTAGCTTCAATATATTGTTTGTAAAATAGTATAAACCTCTTAATATAAAACATGTCCTTTTTAATATTAAAGACCTTAATATTTTAATAACTTTTCTTCGTCAGGAGGCCTTTGACTGCTTTCCCAAAACTATAGGGAATAATTTTTTGAGTTATTTGAGTCAAGTAAGTAATTGAAAAGCGGAACTATATTGTAGATTGCGTGGTTGTTACATAAAGATGTTTTATGTCGAGAAAATTGTTAATGACTATAACAAGCACCGTATCGGCTATGGATTTGGTTGTAAACAGTAAACCCCTCAGGATAGTTTTGCTTCCATGCAATGGGCCTGTTTTTAGTTTAAACCCATCTTAAATAAACTGTATGACAACTGGAAACATGTTTACACTCAATAAAACCAATATTTCGTTCAAAAAATATTGCGACATATCTTTCAACAATATTTAGTGATACTGTAAACACTATCTGTTTTATTCTCCACTTTGTACCTTTCTTTCCAAGAAGGACGGTTTCTCTTCCTTCCTTTTTTATGCTATCAATGTGAACTTGCACAAAAAAATTAGAATATACATAAAATTGTGTCATAGCTTTTAGCAAATATCCCCTATAGGGAAGAAGCTATTACCGAAGGTAGCATGGTAAGACTTAAGCCCGAGACCATGATAACTTTTTGTTTTGAGGTACCTAAATGCCAAACACACTATTCGTTCAAATGTATATATATATATGTGTGTGTGTGTGTGGGGGGGGGGTGTGTGTGTGTGTGTGCGTGTGCGTGTGCGTGTGTGTGTGTGTGTGTGTGTGTGTGTGTGTGTGTGTGTGTGTGTGTGTGTGTGTGTGTGTGTGTGTGTGTGTGTGTCCGTTACCGCGATAACTTTTGAAAGAAACGCCCGATTTTGATGAAATTTGGCACAAATGTGTGGAGTAACATTTATGACTTTAAGTTGGAAAACCAGATCGATCGGACTACGGGAAGAGGGCTTTATGGGGGTTTTAAATTGTCCAAAAATCAGTTTTTTTATTTTTTCCCCTTAAATTTTATAAACACTTAACTTTGGTTATTGCCATTTTATAGAGCTTAAAAAACAAATAATTTGGTATTTTGAATCATTAACCTAGGTTAAATGGTTGTAGAGAAAAGTCAAAAAAGGCGTCCATAAAATCTCCTACGTTAATCTTGTGGGAAAAGGTTTTTTTTTATTTTCCTCAGATAATTTTACTAACAACTTCAAATTTCTTTTAACCAATCAGTTTAGCTCTACAAAACAATCATTTTGGTGTTTTGATTGTTGTTCTAAGTCCAACCGTTCAGAGATATTCAAAGTGCTAAACACAGTACGTTCTCCAATATTATCCTTATGGAGGATAAATACAATTTAATTTTGTATTAATTTTTTATTTTTATACACATAGGTTGTCTGAGACAATTGTGTTTATTTTATTTTGATCATTTCTGTTCGCTTACTTTACTTTATGTTATTTTAATTTAAGTGATGGAACCTCACAACAGGCATTGCCTTAAGAGGCCCTATTGTTTTCTCATTATTTTATTTTTATTTTTATGTCAGCCTGACAAGTAAAATGGACATTTATTATTTATTTAAGTTACAAACAAGCTGCATAATCCTATACTCTAATATGAGTAAGGTTTGGTTGCTTGCTTGCTTGCGTGCTTGCTTGCTTGCTTGCTTGCTTGCTTGCGACACGGATCTCAAAAACGGCTCCAACGATTTCCTTCAAATGTTCGAAATAATTAATTTCTGGGATAAAAATAAGTTCTAGACAGACTTCATCCCTAGGAAAAATCAAATAATGTAGAAAAACTAAAATGAAAAGTTAAAAAAATTAACATTGGGCTTATGGAGTTTCAAATCAAAACAAAAGAATTGTAACAGCTGTTCATAATCAACCAGGGAACTGTCAAAGTAATACTCATGTTGTTTATGATTATTAACATGTGGTTACCTGAGAGCAGAGATTAAAATATTTTAGTTAAGATTACATTTATAGAGTAGTAAAATAAATCAAAGGGACATTGAGCTATAAATAACAACTGGAGGGACCTTAAAAATGTAGAAAAGAGGCGAATGAGTTATACAAATCTGACTAGTCAAGTCTCACTACTACATAGAGCCACTTACCAAGTTTCACAAAAATACATTCATAAATAAGTGATATATAGCGTTTCATTTATTCTATATTCTATATTCTATATTCTATATATATATATATATATATATATATATATATATATTCATTGGAAATTTGCTGAGTACGCAGGTTTGCTGTGACGGGGGTATTTTATTTCAAATCATTTTCGGCAACCAAGCCAATGAAGTACTGTACAAATCGTCCGAACTTCCCACAGGGTTTTGCCCCATTTGCCTTAAAATAAACGTTTTAATGTTTAGTAACTAAGGAAGACTATTTTTTGATTTGGTCAGGTAAATAAACATGTGTTTGTTGGTCGTAAAGGTGTACCGTTTCTTGACAGAAAGCAATAAAATTATATGTTTTCCTGGTTTAATTGGGATATCTCAGGCCTACTAAGACTAAAATAGTTAAAACCTCGATATATTAAAACAAATTAAGACTACTGGGAAAAATCCGTAAAGTATAAACACGACAAGTCCAAGTTAGCATGTTTGGAGGATGTTTATGTGGTTTGGAGTAAAGTGATGCCGTGCGACCTATGCTGCTGCGGTCTTGTTCAGGGCTGTGGGCCTCGTTAGCCTTGGGCTGTTTACTGCTGCACATGCGACCCAAGTGATGCCGTGCGACCTATGCTGCTGCGGTCTTGTTCAGGGCTGTGGGCCTCGTTAGCCTTGGGCTGTTTACTGCTGCACATGCGACCCAAGTGATGCCGTGCGACCTATGCTGCTGCGGTCTTGTTCAGGGCTGTGGGCCTCGTTAGCCTTGGGCTGTTTACTGCTGCACATGCGACCCAAGTGATGCCGTGCGACCTATGCTGCTGTGGTCTTGTTCAGGGCTGTGGGCCTCGTTAGCCTTGGGCTGTTTACTGCTGCACATGCGACCCAAGTGATGCCGTGCGACCTATGCTGCTGCGTTCTTGTTCAGTGCTGTGGGCCTCGTTAGCCTTGGGCTGTTTACTGCTGCACATGCGACCCAAGTGATGCCGTGCGACCTATGCTGCTGCGGTCTTGTTCAGTGCTGTGGGCCTTGTTAGCCTTGGGCTGTTTACTGCTGCACATGCGACCCAAGTGATGCCGTGCTACCTATGCTGCTGCGGTCTTGTTCAGGGCTGTGGGCCTCGTTAGCCTTGGGCTGTTTACTGCTGCACATGCGACCCAAGTGATGCCGTGCGACCTATGCTGCTGCGGTCTTGTTCAGGGCTGTGGGCCTCGTTAGCCTTGGGCTGTTTACTGCTGCACATGCGACCCAAGTGATGCCGTGCGACCTATGCTGCTGCGGTCTTGTTCAGGGCTGTGGGCCTCGTTAGCCTTGGGCTGTTTACTGCTGCACATGCGACCCAAGTGATGCCGTGCTACCTATGCTGCTGCGGTCTTGTTCAGGGCTGTGGGCCTCGTTAGCCTTGGGCTGTTTACTGCTGCACATGCGACCCAAGTGATGCCGTGCTACCTATGCTGCTGCGGTCTTGTTCAGGGCTGTGGGCCTCGTTAGCCTTGGGCTGTTTACTGCTGCACATGCGACCCAAGTGATGCCGTGCTACCTATGCAGCTGCGGTCTTGTTCAGGGCTGTGGGCCTCGTTAGCCTTGGGCTGTTTACTGCTGCACATGCGACCCAAGTGATGCCGTGCGACCTATGCTGCTGCGGTCTTGTTCAGGGCTGTGGGCCTCGTTAGCCTTGGGCTGTTTACTGCTGCACATGTGACCCAATATCCAGTCCCAAATGTATGATAAAAGCCTTTAACTTATGACTAGAGACCGTCCAATCCATGCAATGGGCCTGTTTTTGTTTTAAAGTCATCTTGAGTAAACTGTATGACAACTGCAATGTTCGAAATTCGACCAACGATTATTTGAATATATAGTCGACGAATATTTGAAAAAAAGTTTAATATTTAGTGGGTCCTGTTGAGCATTTCTCTCTCCCCTCCTCTCCCCACCCTCACCTCCAGGTAATTTTGTTTAATGTGGAGTTAAAACTGATAGCAGAAGGGCGTTACCAGTCCAGTAATCAATAGCCTTTTTATTTACGCATGAAACCTCTCCACCTCATCCTCCTCCACATAAAAAGGTTTATTTTTTTAAATATGGAGTTAAAACGGATATGAGAAGTGTGTTACCCTTCCAGTAGGCAGTGATATTTTTTATTTACATTAGTCATAAATTATCTGTTCTTGCTGTTGTGGAGATAACATGTACATTTTGAAAGCCAAAAGGGCGTAGGCCTACACACCCAAACACAGAATTATTTACATTCGACACATCCCCTAATAGTAATAAATAAGTGTGCCAAGTTTCATAATTCTACGATGCCGCATAACCAAGACATCGGCACCGCAAAAAATGATTTAGCCTATTAATATAAAGATTCAGTGTTTCTAAATAGATTTTCCTTAAGACAAATGTTACATTTCAGTTTCGTCCCTCCTTAACAGACAATCTACAATCATTATTTCAAAGGACATTAAATACAATACCTAGCGGTTTAATATCGTAAATAATAATATTTCAACAAAATTAGTATTTTCGTGGAATATTGGGTGATATTCCAATTCTTGTATTTTGAAATCATTAAAATGAGTCGTACTTCCATGATTTTGGATAATCCGTTAAGCAAGACGAAACTTTAACATTAGCATTGAGCTTATGGGAAAGTAGCCTATATGGTTAGAAAACTCCTATCGTTATTAGATAAACCTTAACTACTTACAGTTCAAATCTGTAACTTATAACAACGAGCTTTTTTTGTTCACTTGATATTGGGAGTTTTTAAACATAGAATAGTCTAAACACATGTGTGATAGGTAAAGTTTAAATATATAGATAAAAACAATAATCATTATTCCATCGCTATCAAGAGTCTTCATCACCGGAAGTGGACGGACGCCATCTTGGTCCTTGGTGTTTTGTTCCATAAGGCCAATGTTAACTTTGTGCCTCCGTTACTCCTCACCTGATCGTCACAAACAAATAATTTTGGTGTCATATTACAGGTTTCGCCGTCCTCTAAGGAAATGCAATAGTCGAATTTGAATTTTGTTACAAATTATTGAGAACATGTACAGCGTTTCAGTTCAAAATTAAACCATTTATCGTGCAACTATGATACCGAAATTAAGGAATTCGACATTGTATTTCCCTAGAGGATGACAAAACCTTTAATTTGACACCAAAATGAATTGTATGTGACGATCAGGCGAGGAGTAATGTAGGCACAAAGTTAACATTGGCCTTTTGGAACAAAACTCCAAGATGGCATCTAGCAACTTCCGGTGATGAAGACTCAGTTATAGATAGGTCCCATCCCCAGAAAAAAATCGAATAATTTAAAAACACGAATTTGAAACGTTCAAAAATTAGCATTGGGCATATGGAGATTAAAATCAAAACAAAAGAATCGTAACGATTGTTGATGATCAATCAGTGAACTGTCAAAGTAGTTTAAGTCCTAACATGTGGTTGTCTGAGGACATTGGCTAAAAACATTGAATGAAGATTACGTATGGAGTGGAACTATCCAAAATGAATCAAATGTGCATGATAATCAAAATACTATACCTGAAGGGGCATTGAGCTATAGTAGTGACCTTAAACATTCAGAAGAGAGGCAGATGAACTAAGCAAATCTACTCGTAGGGGTGCCGTAGTAAAAGATTAGCCAGATTAATCTAAGCAAACTGACTGACCTTCCCCGAGCAAAGCTCGGTCTCCCAGGTGATACTAAATTAAAAATGACCTTACTCGGGTAGTAAAATTAACTCCGGTAAACATTACAAAACTTTGTAATTAGTTAGCTAAATGTAGTGCATAATAGCTTGATTGACTGGGCCATTAGATGTGCTCTCTTATTATACTGTACGTTTTGAACATTCTGTAAATGTGTCACGTGGCAACATTTAACTTCTTGCAATGATTCATTCATCAATAATTCATGTCCCTGAATCACTGTTCAAGATGCCGACGCAGCTAAGGCGTACTGTAAGGCGAATATGAATGAAATATGAGTAGTTTAAATAGATTTCTCGGTTTGAATAAAAAGATTTTATTTTTGAAATGAAATTAAACTAAAATATTTTTTATTCCCAAAAAAATACAATTTGCAAACAATAACAAAAGAGGTAAATGATACATAACAATACGGCATGAGGGTTAACATAAATTGGTAATATAATACCATTGGTCTAACAATATATTGCACTATAATAAAACAAATAAAAGCCAAGGAAAAAGGTCTGTATGGGCGAAAGCCTGTGCGCAGACCTGAGTTACTATACGTTCGACGATGGCAAATAATGTAAAATTAATTAATTGTATACATTTTTGCTATATATTGAAAAGGGAAAAAAGCTACTGGAAAATTTTTCAACATTTTTTAAAATTAATTTAACGATTGTTAAAATAATAGGTGAATATTTATTTAGTACCACCACTGAGTATAGCCAATGGTACCACACAAAAACACACACAAATAGTACTTTTTCCAAGAACTACCTTTATCATGTCAAAAGCTCAACTACTTGGTTTTGGAAACGGACTTATCCACTAGTCCTATACCACCCGTCATCCCAAAATAAAATAATATGCCAGAATATACTGTTAGTACCTGGGAACCGAGCTTTGCTCGAAGAAGGTCTGTCAGTTTGTTTTTTACGACTTGGACCAATTTAGCATCCCTACTGCCAAGAACATTTTCTTAGCTCATTTGGCTCTAGTAGTGGTGAAATGGCGGGGAGAAGCCACTTACGGCGCTTTTTTCCCATGTTATTCTTATGGGGAGCCGTTTTTGAACATTTGCCAGCTCCCGCCTTACACAAGTTTCCTTGTTGGCCTATATTAATACCCAACCCTTGCCTATATTAAATATATTGTCCCCACCCCTCCTCTATATTTTTTAAAATTAATTTTCAAATTCAGGCTAAAAAACTATCTTTAGTGTTTATGGTCCGATTTGTCTGCAATTTGGATATGTTATTGTCCTAGGCAAGTGTTTTAATAAATTCCACTTACATTTCCCAAATTCACTATAACGGTCAAATTAAAAAATATTTTTGAAAAATACTATAGTGCCAATTGCCACCTTCTTTATTAACTGTCCAATTTGTCTTCAATTTGGATATGTTATTGTCCTAGGCAAGTTGTTTAATAAATTCCACTTACATATCCCAAATTCACTATTACGGTCAAATTAAAAATTATTTTTGAAAAATACTATAGTGCCAATTGCCAACTTCTTTATTAAATGTCCGATTTGTCTGCAATTTGGATATGTTATTGTCCTAGGCAAGTGTTTTAATAAATTTCACTTACATATCCCAAATTCACTATTACGGTCAAATTAAAAAATATTTTTGAAAAATACTGTCAATTGCCAACTTCTTTATTTACTGTCCGATTTATTTAAAATTTGGATATGTTATTGTCCTAGGCAAGTGTTTTAATAAATTCCACTTACATATCCCAAATTCACTATTACGGTCAAATTAAAAAATATTTTTGAAAAATACTGCTAATTGCCAACTTCTTTATTTACTGTCCGATTTGTTTAAAACTTGGATATGTTATTGTCGTAGGCAAGTGTTTTAATAAATTACACTTACATTTCCCAAATTCACTATTACAGCCAAATTAAAAATTATTTTTGAAAAATACTGCCAATTGCCAACTTCTTTATTTACTGTCCGATTTGTTTAAAATTTGGATATGTTATTGTTGTAGGCCAGTGTATATGCACCATCCACATTTTACAAATATTGCGGTTAAATTTTAAAAAATTTGGAAAAATACTGCCAATTGGCAACTTCTTTATTTATGGTCTGATTTGTTTAAAATTTATATATGTCATTATTCTAGGCTAGTGTATATGTACACACCATCCACATTTGACAAATTAACTATAATGGTCAAATTACAAAAATATTTTGAAAAATATACTAACAATTTCAAACTTCTTTATTTACTGTCTGATTTGATTTATTTTCGGATATGTTATAGCTCTTATATAGGTAACAAGACCACACCACCACACGTTCCATTACCCCCTACAATACAGTATTTTGTCTTTTTTGTTTGTTTATTTTGCTGTAATCCCAAAACTGACTTTGCTGTTTATTGTCCGATTTGCCTACACTTTGGATATTGTCCTAAGCATTTATTGTCTGATTTATTTTTGGATATGTTATAGCCCCCAACTATTATATCTAAAATTACAATATTATTTCCACCTATAATACAGTTGATGTGTTGTTTGTTTTGCCGCAACCTAAAAACTAACATTGGTATTTGTGTTTTTACAAAACCATATTTTGCGGTTGGATTAAAAAAAAAATAAATGCAAGCTTATTATATTTGCCACAAGCTTATTATATACATCCAGCTGTTATATTTGCCACATTTCCAATATTGTTGTGACCCTCTCAACTACCTCTCATTGTAATATAATAAGTAATATATATCCACAAAATATTTATGGAACTGCCTAAATTTTGGATATGTTTTAAGCCAATGCGATAGCAAAAAATAAATTTTTAAAACCCAAAACAACTAAACACAAAACACTAATCTTTCTTTGTGCTTGTTTGGAGTAGTCTTTATTTTATCCAACTTAATTTTAATTTTGTAGTTAAAATCAAACTTCCCACATTCTAGCTCCCTTTCCAGCCAGTGGTTGGAGACATAAAGGTTACGAATATTTTCAAACTGTACAATATATCTTTTTCTACCCCTATGTTGGACTTGTTTAATAGCGCTTATTAATAATTCCGCACCATATTCCAAATCCTCCAGTCTACTACATTCTTTAAATTTAACATTGCCTTTAATATCTTGCATCTCTATGTCTTCTTGTCCATCATCCCACACATTGTTATGGAAACTTAGGTTTTCTATTTTTGGAAAGGAATTGCCATAAAATGTTGCGGTTCCGTTAGTGTTAAAGCTTGCAAGTGGCTCGTTGGTAGGTAGATAAATAATGTCCAAATCACCACTGTATGGTAACACGCTATAACCTTGCCTATTCTTATTTATCTCTATAAACACAGTTTTACAGACACCTTTAACATAGTATACACCCCTCCGTCCATCCTTTTCTGCCAACACTCCCACAAACTTGTTGTTTACTACAAACGCATACACCATATAATGTCCATAATGCTCTAGATCCTCCCAACGTCGCAGGAAGTAATCTTTTAATTTATCCTCTCTTTCCCTTCTTTCTTGTTCTTTAGCCAACTGTGCTTTGTATTCCTCTGCAACAGTATTTTCCACATATTCCAATTTACGCTTATTACTGTCAATGTATTCTAATTCCAATTTCCTCTTTTTGGAACACCTCTCTAAGAATGGCTTGGAAAGTGGCTCTATTTCTTTAATAGTGTATGGGTACAGTTTATTGGTCCGGCTTCTTAAAACGTAGGGAGTAAGGTTAGGACTTTCCACTAAGCCTAATTCTTCTAAATTGATGTGTTTAGGTATAGTGGAGCAAGGTGTATTTGATTTTGTAAAACATGTGCCCCCAGATTTGATGTAACACTTATGCTTTACACTTATGGCATCAGGAAACTCCTCTATTACCTCTACATAGTTAGTTGGTAAACAGTTAAAGCTAAATGCAGATAGAGCATACTTTATTAACTTTTCCCTTTGTGTACTATCTTTTGGCAGTTTTAGTTGTACTCCAGTTATCTTCTTCGTATTACTATTACCCCAATATGCGCATTGTAATAAATCGTTAAACACTAAACAACAACTGTTTTGTAATTGATTGGCAACTTTCACCCACATCTTATGCAGAGGTACAGCATAGAATGGAGCATTTTGAAAGTACCGTTTGTTGTCTTCTATTAGACTTAAACAATCTCTTAAAGGTTCAAACCCTTTACCAAAACCTCTACAATAGTTATAGATTGTTGCCTCTAACCTTGTTATTCCATTCTCTCTAGCTAGTTTAGACGAGAACGTTTCTTTTAGTCTCGCATCTGGACAGTTTACAAAGTTTATTATATGGTTTCCTATACTTTTAATTACTCCAGGGCTTGTAATCTGGCATATAAATTTATTATATATTTTTACCCTGCTATTTACATTAAACCATGTTAAACAGTCTTTACTAACATTATCTACAATAACATTATATCCATTCTTGTACGCCCCTTGGTAGCAAAAGTTAAAGTTTTCTGTAAGATATTGGCACATTTCCTCTTTATTAAATATTCCAGCCAAATCTAGTGTTATATCGAAATCCATAAGATAGTACATTTCTTTTTCCAGATCTTGCAGTATCTTTGGAAGATCTTCCAACAAATCCTTAATTTTAACATTTGCAAGCTCTATTTTATAGGGAATTGCTATAGGATCATCATACTTTTGTTTAATTTGGTCAATATCTTTCTTTATTATTTGTAACACACCCTCGCTTTGGACCCCAGAGGACCTCTCCAAGGAGAATGGTAGTTTGGCCACAACACCACGTCGAGCTAAAGAGAACTTTTTAAATATTCCTCGTAAGTAGCTAGTAGTAGGGAAAGGGGACTTCTGGCTCACTTGATTGATGGCTTCCGGTCACGTGACCGGAAGCGCTGCGTCATGAAAGACGTCATCTGAGGCTGAGCCAGTGACGTAGGCGGTTTTGTGACGAAATGAGTAAAAGTTCAAAGTTCAAGGTCACGGTGAAGTTTTTTTAAAAAAATCTACCTCGCACTCGTAAAACGATTGTGATTCGATAGTTAATCGATAATAAATATCGAATGAAACAATCGAATGAAGCAATCGAATGATACGAGTGCGAGGTAGTACAATTACAAATATTACTTTATTTTATTTACAATAAGTTATGTTTACAATAATTCATGTTTACAATAGTTCCCCGTTGTTGGTTGTCATCGATGTTGTTGATCCGGACGAGTTGCGGCCATCACTTTGATTTCTGATAAAAGACGGTAGATACTTCGATCCCTGCGCAGAGTCCATGTTGTTTTTTGATGCGTAAAGTTCCAAAGATAAATCGTAACCGGACGCAATAAGAAGTCTTAACTCTTCACTAAACACCTCGAGGTCTTGGAAAGTCGCAAGATGAATAGAGTCATAATGAATACACCTAATTTTAATGGACATTTTAATATAATGTTTTACGTTTGTGGAGAGCACTCGATGTTCACCAGTCGAGAGCCGGAGGTGTACTGACTATTCGCTAGCTAACGTTCTGATATGAAACGAAATGGTGGGGGTAAAAGTGTGGTGGGGCGGAGAAGATGGCGGACAGCAGATGGCAGGCGGCAGGTGGCAGGTGGCAGCTGGTGCGAGGCAGATCGTTGCTACTACATTCGCCGCCACAGTAATGCAATCCTTCGGCGTAATTCTTGTATTTTATCTTGTCGGTTCATTTGATACGTTTTACATCTACATATGCAATAGCTGAAACACTTGCACTTACGACAAGCTTTCCCGTCAACTTGATCGCCTGGTATTTTAAAACATTGTAACTCGCAACAATATGTCTTCAAATTGTTATCGAAAAATAAATTGTTCATAGGTGGCACCGACATGTTAGCTGCAGCGTGTGTTAGACAAGACTGAGACTAACTTCACTGCTCCCTCTCTTTTATACCTCTTCATAAGTTAACCCTGAATGAAAGTTCAAGGTCATCCATTTGAATTTTAAAAAAAAGCAACACAGCAGTATATAAAATAATATACTGCTGTGTTGCTGTTTTCTTTATTTTTTTTATATTATTTTTTTATATTTTTTCTTTTCTTTATTAAACAAACATCTTACAATACAATAAACTTAAGTTTAACATTGATGACTAGAAATACAAACAATAAAATACAAACAGAGAAATACAAACAGAGACATTATGTACAAGGATGCATGATGTGCAGAGTGAGTTCCGTTGAGTTGTTGCCGCTTACACCGTGTGATACCAAATACAACGTCCCCGGTTGAATATCTCGCAAATCTTCATTCTGTAGCAGTTGAACAAATCGTTTTGGAAGAAATACTTGAAACTTCGGCTCATCTCCTGAAGTTAAAGGTGCTTCGCTCAATGAAACTAGAATTGCTTCTCCATGTGTGGTTTCCACTTTCTTGATGTTATGAATAATGTAGTGTTTTTGTTCTTTTAATTCTGAACACTTTTTAGTTAGCAGAAGGTCGGATTTTGAATGAGTGTTGAATTGATCAACCAGTGTTTGTAGAAACTGTTGTGATGCCATCTTCGTCAGTGGTGGTTGCGATGTCTTCTGTGATGTTGCCTCTTCGGAGTCTCGAATAATACTCGTGCCGGAGCGGTGTTGGCTCCTCGTATTTATAGGCCCCGCTACCCCCACCACATTCCGGTTCTTTGCTACCCCCACCACATTTCTGCGTTTGTTCCAAGTAAGCAGCCAAACGATATGCGTTGTGCAATGCGCAGTTTAATTGTCCGTGTTTAGGATCTTTTGCAGCAACACAAATATTACCGAGATTAATGTTAAAGTCCTTACCGATGGTTATATCGAAAACATCACCGTGCGTGTACTTTTGTATCCAGTTCCTTTTTTCTAATCCTCTTGTGTATATATGTGAATATTGTTTGCAAAAGTTAAACATAATACTGTGCAGATTACTGTAGCTTATAAATCCTTCATACCAATGTATGTGATGAAAGTAGTTTGTTATCCATTTGTTTGTACTTTTTGCTTTGGCGTTAAGGTTGTTAAAAGAAAAAGGAGCTTCAAACGTGAATGGGTAAACTACAAATGTAAGCAAGTCTAAAATTACTAATTCCTTGATAATAAACCTATCATCATTATTTCGAAATGCTTGAAATTCTATTACACAAGGCTTTACACTCACTTCTTTATCCCCTCCGCTCATCATGGCACCTAGCGATCAACTAAACTGTTTTCCACACCACGGTAGGTTAAATACCAGGCCGTACAGTTGCAGGCGCGTTGGTGTATATTTAACGTGGGCACCGTCCCCAATAGGCCTACCCCACGTGTGTTCTTCTTTACTAAGTCAAACTTTAGTCTTTTTTAACTTCTTCTTCTTGTGTTTCGTTTTCTTCTTCTTCTTGTTTCTCCGTTTCTTCTTCCTGTGTTGTTTCTTCTGTAGCTTCTGTAGCGATTTCTACAAGTGGTTCAAAATCCTTTAACTTTCTCCACATGCAAACTTCATGAGGTATTCTATTAAAAATAGATGTATCCACAGGTCCGTACACGATGGTGCTATCAGGTTGTTTTTCCAAAGTATCGACCAAATATTCTTTAATAATAGCGCTTGCAAATACCAACTGTCTCATGTACCTTGTAATAGGTTCTGTTGCGTAGTTTAAAACGTAGAATTCTTCACGTGACAGTAGAATCTTATTTTAATGTTGAGTCAAGTCTCTAATTCGCACTTGTAGTTGTCCACGATGTTTAACAATATCGATTTCATTGTCACAATCCAAAAGTCGAATATGTGTTTTCCTTCCACACAAACTGTTAGTTAAATAACATTCTATTAAATGTACATGTTTCAAAAATGACTCCCAAGCATTTTGCGAAAATAAAACCTTTTTTGTTCCATGGTGTAGTATTACTGTAGGGGAATAATCCAATGACTTCATCAATCCAACTGATACACTTTTACTGATGCATGCTGAGATGGGGTAAAAGATTCGCAAAAAAACTTCAGTTAAAATGTGAGGAGGAATATTTTCTTCAACTTTCTTCTTCCTCTTTGGTACTACCTTTGATGGGTCTGCATTACTTTCCTCCTCTCTATCTCTTTTACCAAACTTTAAAAATGCAGTTATTTCCTTGATGATTTCTTCTTCACTAGTATTATCACGTTCCAATAACGGTGCTACCTCTGCATCACCTTGTACAACAGATGGAGAACTCATTTTGTAGAAGATGTTGCCCATGCGACGATAGACGATCAACTGAAGACCTGCATTGTTGCTCCGCTATTTATAGGTTAGCGACAGTGGCGGTGCCGGTGGTGGTACAACGTTTTACAATACCGTCTTTACGATACCAGTCAACGGTGTGTATGTAACAATTTTATCGTGCAAAATTAAACAATACGCAGATGTATTTGCAGGTACGTTTTCTTGAAATTCCATTTCTATTTTTATATCAACACTAGACGATTTTACAGATTCGTTTTGTTTGGAGCAATCAATTACAACAATCGGAGCTTTCGATTCAAACTGTACGGGAGATAGTAGAGGTGTGTTTGTTTTGCCGTAATATGAATTTTGGAACCTAGCGTACATATCGTATAAAACACTGTACCTTTTTTTATCAAAAGAGATATTAAAGTTGTCGTAGGGAAAGAATTGTGAATTCAGGAACACTTTACAGTTTGTTAATTTACAATGGTCAAATTCACCAGCATTTTCAGTTAATATACTTTTTTTCTTTGTTTGTAATCCAAAGATTACATATCTCGCTTTTTCCAAATGAGTAGAAGTTTTTACAGTCCATGTATGCCGTTGTGTTGAAGGTAAAACGGGGTATTCATGAAACTCCCAGCTTCTGAATGGCATTACAATGTCTCGATCTGATTTTAACTTTCTTAATAATGTAATCCTGTGTTCATCATTTAGTCGCACATGTGGTACTCTCCAAACAATCTTGTCTAATGTTAGTTTCCAGTCTAAATTGGCTTCAGTTGTTCCAGCAGATGCTTTAATAATATCATTATCGTTTGATGACCTTAATAAAACTAGTTCTTGTTTTACATTTATTATTATTCTTCTGTAATCTTCAGCAAATCCTAAAAGTAATCTTAAAGGTACGTAAAAATCAAAGTTTCCCGAAGCGTCAGGAGTAATTATACTTTTGTCTGGTGCAACCCATCCTGCAACAGCTAACAGATTCTTCTCATTTGGTGTTAAAGACGCTAATCCTTTTAATGTACTGGAAATTCCAACCTTTTTTGTTGAATCGACTGTAACTCCTGAAATTTCATATCTAATCTCGTCAAACAAAAATGCCATAGGATTATTTATGAACGGAACAGTGGTTCCAACAGTACCGTCAGCTTTTGTTACTTTTCCTTCAATATATAAATAACTTTCGCATGGAAGAGTATAAATGTCTTGTTGTTGTATAGGAATCCTAATTTCATCGTTATTGTTTAATTTGGACGAAGCGTAAGGGTTGTGCGTGTGATATTCCTTTTCCCATAAGGTCTCGTCGAATGTTGGGCCCTGCGCTATATCCAGTATATCCATTGTTAATGACCTTTAATCCAATTTCTTCTAGAAAACGAATGTTGTCACTTGTTAATCCTTCTACAGCTGATGAGCTACTGACCTCTTTGCTGGTTGGCTCTCTCTTTTTAAATGATAACCCCATTATCTAAGCGGATGATTTTATATGTATTCTTACAGTAATAGCTTCTCCTCGAAAGTCAATAAGGTTTCCGTCTTGATCCACTATGTTCAGCACGATGTCTGAAATGAAACTGGTGTTTAACGGTAGGTACACAAGGTTTTGAGGCTTTTCTACTATCTTGAAACCCGGTGCGACTGATGGGTAGAATGTGTGTAATATATGCCGATTTTCTCCATCTCTGTAGGATCCTTGTATAATGTTACATGTAATGTCTATGCTGTTTACTTTGATGATCGTCACAGTTCTATTCCCAGAATGAGTTGTATTAGGTTCTAATACCTTTGTTTCCTTAGAAAACCCCAATAAACTACCAATTGAACGTTCTTGGCCAAAATCAATATAATACTTAGAAGTAATTTCGGCTTTCATTGTATTGTTATTGCCTTTTATCGTTATATTTTCTTTTCCCATATGTTTTTGTATAACTTCATTTATATTATCAATTTCATAAGCTCCTGTTGGTAAACTGAATTCTTCCAAAGCTGAATATTTTCCTTTATTATCTTTTGTCTTGTAATAATGTATTTTGTTATTAATTCCTTCACTAACGTTTGGAATAGAGTTATATGTTGTTAAATCCAATAATGCGGCTTCCCATAGTCTTCCTTTTTGCAAACGTAGCGCTGGAAACAGAATACTGCGCAAAGTACATGAGTTACCGGTTAATGACACTGTATACGAAGACATCTTAAAGTTGACTAACACTTTTAGCTAAAAAGTCTAAACATAAATGACCGCAAATGGATGTATCATCAGGTTGTTTTCTTGTATAATTGTAAAAAACATTTTCTGCCGCACGAAAGTATTGTTGAAGTTCTTTCGGTGGTGGAAGGTTTCCAAAACTGTCGAAATAATAAATCGTTTCACCAAGTTTCTTGTAACACACCCAATGAGTGCCTAATCCTTCACTATTATCCAAATTTACTATACCAGTCTCATTTTTCCACATTTTAACCGGTAATTCATCTTTCATAAATACTCCTCTAAAAATGGGATTTTCAAACAAGAAGCATATGTAATCAGTTCTTCATTGGTTAATTCTTTGTTTTTAATTATTAATTGCTCTTTCTTATTTAATACACACGATACGGTCTTAGGTATAGTCCTCCTCCCTTTTTTATCATTGACCATATTGTTGGTTTCTTTTTACCTTTACCACTAGTAGATCGACGTTTTCTTCTGATATTACCTCCTTGTTTCTTAGCGGGTCTTTTCCCACGCCTTCTTCTCTTTCCTCCTCCAAACGTAGTTTTTGCTTTCATTGCTGCTGTTACTGCTAAAGACGCTGCTTTTTCACCAATACTCGCGTCACTAGATTTTACTCTTTGCCAAGCTTTCTCAGAAAGTGCTCTATCTGCTATTGATCTATTTTTTGTATCACCAAATTTGGAATACGCTATATCGTGCTGTTTACAAGCCTGATCAAGCTTATTTATTCCAGGATCTCCTCTAGCAAGCCGTTTCTCTAATTTGGTTCCAGGACCACAATATTGATATCCTCCAGGTAAATGTAATTCCACAGGTAATAAATCAATCGCCTTGTTAACTATAGCTCCAACCGGTTTACTTAATAGAGAAAATGCTGTTGATGCTATTCCCCTTCCTCTCTGTAATCTCTCTCGATTATGACTGATGCGTTTAGCCCTCGGCATGACTATTTATAGCCAAACTTACAATCAGTAGGTGCACTCTATAAATGTTTTACAATGAATGTAATATTAGTCTTGGCTTCTTGTATTATATATACTGTTTAAAATCCATTTATTATATAGAAATGGATTAATTAATTAAATGTAGACATAATAAATAAAAGTAGTAAAAATAGAAATAAGGTGTAATTGAAGATGTTTCAAATGTTTCTCCGCTGGTGATGGTATCGTTGTTTTCGGTAAAATGAATAAAATCTAAATAGTTGTCATGTTCCCTTAGAAACTTGCCACTTAATCGTTGGTAATTAAATAACACATTCCAGTCTAGTTTATCTTTAAAATTGTCAATGTAATTTTCAGAGAGATTTTGATATTTACTTATTACTTCCCAACAGTTATTAAAATTTGATGTCATCTCTACAAGGAAGTTTTCTGAAAACTGTTGTCTTTGTAAAATATGAATCCAGTTAACTCTGTGAAAATAAATTCTTAACATAGTCATTGTGAAGAGGTAGTGTATGGAAAGTTGTTCCCAATCCATATATCTATCAAACCGTTGAACAAAACCATCTGTCAGCACTCCTTGGGGAAATCTCGGCTCTTGAGATATTAAACTCCACGCAGTAATATTGGATTCCATCATCCTCTCTGTATCATCTCTCGAATATAACTGATGCTTTATCCCTTATCATGGGTATTTAAATTCTTTTTTCTCTTATATAATCTTCATCGTTTTCTGTTGGTTCATTAATCACATTCACTTTATCCCCCTTTCCTAATGTCTTGACTTTAGAAGGCTCAGACGGTTTATCTAATTGATTAGGTATTTCTGGATTGTGTATCTTTTTCCAGTCTAAATAATTGTGGCTGTCAACATCTGAAGCTACAGCTCTTCCTGAAGCCCGATGGATATAATTAAATAAAGCTGCACCAAACCTTTCCATATGTTTTTCATATTCTGTAGTCCATTTCTTGTGTACTATATCAAATATTTTCTTATTTACAGCGTCTCCATCCTGCTCACAATCACCTACATTTGACAATTTTAATTTTTTTACATCATAGCTTGTATCAGTTTCATTCTTTTTGTAAATCGTTAACAATTTTAAAGTCGCTAAATTTACTGCTTCACCATCATAAATGGGATGTTTTATATTGCTTAACCTTTTACCGGAAAATCCCCTATGGTCTTCGTGTACAATCGGGGTTCTTTTATCCATGTATTGTACCGTAACCGCATCAGAAGACAAAAGCGGATCACCAACATTTTGAATTACTTTTCCTTCAAAATTATAATTACCATCAGGTGTTAACGGAAACCCAGCTCTTTTTTCACTATATCCAGATTTTACTCCAAACCCGGAATACCGTCCAAACTTGTCCACACTCATGATGTAACTGAATCGCTATCGTTTAGGTTCTTACTATATATATATATATACGTCTACTGAACAATTATTTCTCGTTTTCGCAGTTCATCAACCAAAGCTACCCATTCGTTTTCTAAACCAGTGTGCCCGGCTTCCATAGCTTCATGTAATAACCTCATTCGATCAACTAACTTATTTATATCGTTGTAATATATTATATTGGTTTTATACAAATTTTTTAATAATCCCCTTCCAGATGTAGTAGGATCAGTTGTTTTTCTTTTTTTATGCAAAACATTTAATTCAGCAGAAGATAAAGCTCTTCTTTTAATTGGAGCTTTATTTGATTTCGAGGGGAAAAGACTAGATATAATGTTTGTGTATTTTATTGACCTGTTTCTATGAATAGGTAGTTCTTTGGAATATTTTTTTCTATGTGCATTTGTATACTCTAGTATATTTTTAAACAATTGTAAATCCTTTTTAGTATATTTACCAGGATTATTTTTAAAGATGAGTTCAAACAAACCTGTTGTACCTTTATATTTTTTATCACCAATAACTATATCATCATTTTCGTTTATATCTAACTTTCTATCTCCAATCATTAATCCTTTATCCTCTATTCTAGCTCCATATGTATGATAATTTCGATTAGCATGTGTGCCATGTAACATTTTTAATGTATATTTTCTTCCAAGTGTTCCTTTAAACATAATATCTGTGCCTAATTTGCTTAAGTTGGATGGGTTGATATCCTCTTCTTCTGCTCTTGTATCTTCCGCACTTGTATCTTCTGTACTTGTATCTCCTGCAATGTTCTTTTCCCTTAAATCTCCTATATCTCCGCTTTCTTCATACTCGTCGCTTTCTTCAGATGTTTGTAACTGGTCAGAACTTTCATCATTCTGAAATTCTTCTTCATATTTGGAAATTGGTAGCATTTTGTCTCCTTCGAAGCGAATTAAAGGTCTTTCCATATTTTGTGCTAATCGCTTTAAAGGTTCAGTAACAGGTTTGAATGTTGTTTCTAAAAATTGCTCTCTTTCATTTATACCTGATTTTAAAGCTCGGTTTTTTTGTCTAATAGAATCACTAAGTGATTTTATTTCCTTTAATAGCTTTTCCTGGTTAACCATCTTCACACCTTGACGACTTGTACAGTAATACCGCTAATCAGTGTATTAAAACGAATTTATCAAAACCTATTCTATAACGACCATCTTTTATAGCTTGATCTTTCATAATAACCAAAAATCCATACTTTTCCGCCCATGCTTTTCCGCAAAGCTCTTTAAACTTTTCAAATGGCATATCCGCATTCACATGATCGTTATATATATGTTTTAGGTTAGTATCATCTTGTTTGAATACAATTAGAATATTTGCATTATCTCTGATAAGTTGTTTTGGGATTTTGCTATAAGTTTGTCCTATATATATGCTGTCGATGTTATTATGTCTTCCCATGGCAAAGTAGTTTCTAATAGTATCCTGATTTTCACAAGATACATCGTCAAATATAAATACAGAATACGGTTTCGCTTCGTTTGGTTGCATAATGCTATCACTAGCGTTAAATTTGTAAAAATTAACATCAGACACATCAGATAGGATTTTATCCAGCAATTGATACTTTGGTTGATGTAGAGACTTTGAAAAAATATATAGGTTACTAAACCTTAATCCCTGCGGATTAGTGATCAAATTAAAGACAACATTGGTCTTTCCACAGTTTGAGGGGCCACTTACTATACATCGAACAGTGTTTGGAAGTAAACTACCGTGTTTACCATTGTTGATTTTAACGTTATCCACAGTTAAATCATCTATGTTATTAATATTGAATCGATCTTTATGGTGAATAATCTCCATCCTGCTCAAAGGTTAACGATGAAATGAGTTGCTTGTATTAAACCAAGTCCTTTATAGGTATCCATGAATCCTCAGTTTTGTTAAACCCTAACCACCGCACTTTAACTGCGTCCTTTTTTCTTTGTAACACTTTTTCAACAAGATATACATCACCTACTGTTGACTTTAACATTTCATGTCCATAAAATGCACCTTGCAACAAATCTCCTTTGTTATCTTTTAGGATATATGTTTCAGGTACAGTCGGTTGCACTTTATACACTGTAAAAACTTCATTCGTCCAATTGGGAAGGTATTTTTTGGTAAACACTCCCTTATATTTACTAATCCGTACTTTATCACTTACATTAAATTTTCTTGGCTGCATTTTTTCTACTTTAGGCTTTGTATTTTTCTTTATGCGTTTTAATACATCTTTTGCATTTCTTCTATTTACTTTGTTAGGTTTCATACCAATAGTTCTATGAAACCTGTTGTTATAATCATTTATTAATTGTGGTAAAACATCATACCATACGTAAGAACCTCTTTTTGAAAATTGTTTATACAGTGCTCCTTTTAAGGTTCTATTAAATCTTTCTACAATAGCAGCTTTTTTCTCTGAATTTGTAGAATAATGATTTATTTTATATTTATTCATTAACTGTGTAAAGTTTGTATTAAAGTATTCTGTTCCATCATCAGTTTGTAAATGTTTAATTTTGTTTTTATCTCTTTTTATGGCTATTTCCATGGCTTCTGTTACGCTTTTACCAGTCTTGTCCTTTAGAGGCAAAGCGTCTGCAACTTTTGTAAAACAATTAATAATTGTGAGTATATATTTAAATCCTTTGTTTATTCTGCTATGCGGTCGCATTTCAATTAAATCCGCTTGATATAGATCATTTATCCCTTTTATAACAGTATTTCTTCTTGGAAACTTTATTCTTGCAGGTTTGTGTAGTTCATTAATAATCTTCTCCTTCAGGTCTGACATGATGGTTTCACGAAGGCAGCTGATATGGTATTAAATATTCTTTTGTATAAATCTGCTTATATATATACATATAGTTCAAGGTCATTCAAAACTTGTGTAAAAAAAGGGGAAACACAGCTTAACATTGCTGTGTTTCCCCTTTTTTTACGGAAAGGAAAAGGATAGAGGATCTAGGACGATGAAAGGGTTATTAGTCAATAGGGTTGAGGGAATAGTGACCGAATGGTAATGTGTGGATGTTGTCTGGAAGGGTTTGTCTTTTGTCGTCATTACAGGATAGCGCCTTTTTAACTTCAGTCACGCTGTACAGCTGATGGTTAAAACTTCTGATGGTGTTGAATTTAGCTGTAATGATGTTATCCTCAAATAAGCATTGCTTGTAGTGTTCAAAATGCACTTTCTTCTTTAAATATAAACTCTTTACACCTTTAGCTTTCTTAATATAGCTATTCTTCTTTTCTTCTTCTTCTTTTTCATTATAGAGTTTCAAAGAATATAGTTTAGACATCAGTGCAACAATCTCTTCAAGTAGAACACCATTAGCCTCATCCTTGAATTTGCCTAGTACTTTTTTGTGTCTGTCATTGTCGTAGTTTGGATGATCTTTTGGATAATCGGAGAAATCAAAGTCGTTCTTGTAAATAAATGTACGTAAATCTTGATACATGTCCAATGTTACTATGCGATATATAAAAGCGTCAGTGTCCATATATGTAATAGATATATTTTCTCTTCCGTAGAACGCCACCATTTTGTTGTAGTGAAAATCGTACATGTGTGTTTTTGAGATGTCCAAGATTGACATGCCTATATACAAAGGACGATCCATCTTCACACTCGTCTTCTTCATGGACACTGCTACAAGTTTTTCATTAATAATTATCGATGTTCCAAAATTTGGCTGCTGTACTAGTTTCTGTAATTTTTTTGCGTCGGTAACAAGTTTAACATTTTTATGTCTTCTTTTGTTTTCCAATGTTTTTCCAAATATCGCATTATTCATTAATTTAAAGAAATCTTTTTGAAAGTCTGATGTAGCTGCTGCTCTTCTGATGGTATTTGAATCAATGTAGGGTTTCAACCAGCATGATTGAGAAAATTCCAAAACTCTATTAATTTTTGTTAAACGTAGTCCTAATTCGATAGCTTGTTGAACCACCCAAAAGTGAGCCACGTAGCGTTGTTTATTATTTAATGTCATCATTAATTTGGGGTGTTTTCCAATTGGTGAAATTTCTGTTTTAGCAAGAAGTGGTAGGTCATAATGAAGATCATGTAAATTTTCTGGGTATTCGAAATCGCAATCCAAAATATATCCAGTGTCACCATGTTTCGGAATTTGTAAAATATCGCCAATAAAGTCGGGATTAATCCATTTAAAGTTATCAAAAGGAAGTGGGTTTGACATTGCCCAACCGTACAGGTTATTTGCATCGAAATATCCTAAATAGGTTGACGGTTTGGTTTCATCATAATCGGGTAGGTATTTGTTGTTGGCTTTGACATGTCTGGTAACACTTTGGGTCAATCCGCCTCTTACTCCAGCTTCAACCATTAAAACCATGTCAATGTCTGTTAAAAGTTGGAGTTTGCATTTTGTTTCTTTTAACATGGCTTGCCAAGCTAATCCTGGTGAAGTATACGAATGTAGAGGGTCCAAACCGTAGGCAGCAAAACAAGTGTTTCGGAATTCTTCCATTACATCACAAAGAAGAGTTACATCTAGTTTGACATAAAAGTCCGAGTAATCTCCTAAGGTCTTCATATCTAACTCGTTCCATACTCGACGTGCGTGTTGATAGTCCTCAATTGATATTTCCGAATCATTAAGTTTGTTTTTGAAGTGTTCTGGTGGAGGTAGTGATGTTTCATCAAATCTATGCAGTCCATCGATGTAATCATAGGGGAAGACTCCTTTTCGAAGAACCAAATCCATTTTACTATTGGGTACAATTTTGCTTGTTTCTATCAAATCTGTTCTTCTTAGATTTTCAGATAATTTCATGAGGCTTGAAGGCATAAATCTAAATGAATCAACAAACCTTAATTTAATTTTACCCACCTTTTTTGAAAAGCTTATAAATTTTTCCATTGTAGTAGCCAAAACGTCTATTGCTCCATTATCTCTTCCTAGTTCGGGGATTATGAAGTGCGAATCATAACCACTCAGATTGTGCAGAACTACGGGGATGAAATATGGTAGTTTGTAGTTCAAGTTGCAAGCGTTACAGGCTGCACCTCTATACGCTCCCGTAAGATGATCGTGGTCACGAACTTTAACGTTATCCAGTGTAAAGGTGTTATTACACAAATAACACGTTGTTGTTGAATAATAATGTTGAAGCTCTTCTTCTTCCATAGGTGACATGGGTACCTTTGTTCCATACAGTTCTTCTACCTTTGCAGCTATTTCATACAGATCATCGACAAAGTATTTGGCTGCTTCTTCACCGCGATAAATCTTTGGAGAAGATGATAGTCCATATTTTTGAAGATGGTCTTCAGTCAACGTGGATTTAATTAGTATGCAATAACTGTTTGGTGAATGAAGTTGGTATTTGCTTCTTCTTGTAACGTCCTCTTCTTGTTGTTCAAGTGGATGTAAAGAAGACTCGAAATCAGCGTAAACAGCAACAGGTACACGGTATTGTTGTATTATTTTGTCAAATTTTATCTGCGCTCTGCTGGAATGTGGCAATTTAATTCTAACCTCATAGTTTCCATTACATAACCTTTGATGTTCTACTAACCATTCTGAACCTCCCCTTCTTAATGGTTTGCCTACATGACAAAAACATCTTTTACAAATGGTTTTCTCTCCGTGTTTTTTTGATATTTGTTTAGATACAAGAGCTGCAAAGTTTTTTATGTAGACATAGTGGGATATGTCCCCTTTAGTGATCAATAGCAAATCCGTATGATCTCTGCGCTCAATAGGTGTTATGCGCAAGGGGTACGCATTGTTTGACGAATCTAAGCCAAAAATGTTGACAGAAGCTGAAGGATTTTGCTTTTCAAATTTTGATATATCAGTAATTGCAACAGGGTAATTCATTCCCTGGAAATTATACTTATGTTGTATTTCTTCATATTTGTGACTTGGTCTTATCGGATTGTCTGTTACATATTTGACCAACATGGCATATTTAAAACATTCAGTATCTTGATTTTGTACGTTGACGCAGGAAAAGGTATTTCTAATCTTTGTTGGTAGAGGGATGTAGCTACTTCCTCGAATTCCATAGCCGTGTTTGTGTACTCTTAAGTCTAGCCCTGTGATGCTTAACAAACTCCATCCAGAGCCTCTTCCTTCATGTTCTTGTATTTTTGTCTTGAGCTCTTCAAAACATTCAGATACGATTGAATCAATATCTGACGAAAACATAATGGTACGGTTTTTTGTTAAAAACCCTCTCGGTGAAGTTTCATTTTGAATGTTTGTAAATAAAGCATCCATTAATAGTCCAAATTTGATAAAATTTAATCTTTTTAATTCATTTTGCAGAGTTTTACTTACCAATCCTTTTGCGTTATTTAAAAATTCTTCGAGTTGTAATTTTGCATTGTCAATTTTAAAGTGGGTTACTACATTACCCGGAAGTGCTCGGGCATGTAGTTCTACATTTACTGCTGTTGATGCTGAAGGACGGTGAAGTGTAGACAGAGCATGCGTAGAACTCGATGCAGCTGATGATGTTGAAGGACGATGAAATGTAGACAGAGCAGGCGTAGAAGTCGATGCAGCTGATGATGTTGAAGGAAGGTGAAGTGTAGACAGAGCAGAGGTAGAAGTCGATGTTGATGGTGCATATTGAATTACAGTTGGTCTGGAATGTTGGTGTTGAGCTAACATTTGATCTATTTCTTTCAATTCTTCTTCTTCATATTTTTCATCTTGGTTGTTGTTATGTTTCAGTTCATTATGAATCATTAAAAGAAATTCATCCTTAAATGAAGACTTGCAAATATCGCAGCGATGCATAATGTAGGTGCGATCTCCACAAAGGTCAAGGCAATAATGAACAACACTGCAAATGCCCCTCTATTTATACCCTAGCAAAAGTGGTGGGGGTACGTATTACGTTAAGTTTACTATTTTTTTGCATTTTATATTTACTATTGTAGCTGAAGGCTACAAAGTTCTGTATTTAGGTCAAGGTCATTGAACATATTTGCCAAAACGGGGAATAGAGCAGTAAATGATTTCATATCAAACCATAAACTGATCTATTCCCCGCTCTGTATTTAACTAAGACAATTTTCTCCAACAGGAACATTTGATAGATTTTAAACTCGGATGTGAAGTCGGATTGTACACATTGCATCTCGATCAACTAAAAATTTCATAAAACAATAGGGATCTTCAGTTGTAGATTCATCTTTAACATATTCGATGGTCAACATTGCAGAACGAAGATCTTGTGGAATTACGTCGACTTTTATGAGTCGCCTTTCGAGTTCAAACCGTTTTGTTATTGATGTAAGTTTTATCACATCATCGATATCGATGAGGGGAAAGCTGTAGCAAACGGAGTTTCCTGGTGGGTTCATCATGCCGATATGATAAATATACACTGTTGCATCGACATTAAATAGACGTTCCCCCACCATTAAATTTATAAGTTACCCCCACTTTTTCTAAACAAAAAAAAAGCAAAAAAAAAAAAAAAATTGAAAGCTGGTAAATATTTTCTGTCTTGTAACTGGGTCAAGGTTATACAACGATATTACCAAAACGGGGAATAGAGCAGTAAGTAGTTCTCACTTTGACTACAAACTGATCTATTCCCCGCTCTGTATTTAAAGTTTGTCAGTTGACAAGAAAAAGACAACACTTAATCAGACTCATTTGATGAATCAGAATCAGTTGTATCAGAAGCATCGGAAAGAAATAGTCGTCGACGAATATGATATACCCCTCGTGCACTATCTAAAAATAACCCATCCAAACTACTACTACTAGTGGTTGGAGTTTCATCATGTATTTCTTCAGAACAGAGAAGATGCTGATAGATTCTATAGGTTTCAGATTCCCCGTCACTTAACGGTTCAATTTGTTCCATATATCCTGCTTCAAGATCATCACTGTTTATATCACTTAATAATTCAAAATCTTCCATTGCATCCATATCACTTAATAATTCAAAATCTTCCAATTCGTCTTCATTTTCATCCTCACTTTCAATCACAATATGTTTTATAATTCCTACGATTGATTTTGCAGAAGGAAATATATTATCCTTTGGTGACATAGCTGCTATATATTCTAGTGCTAACACAAGTAGCAGAATGAGATAAGCACTGATGAGAAATCTCTTTTTATATTCCCCGATTTAAGTGGTGGGGGTAACTAGTGATAAGAAATGGGTATTATTGTATCAATATATGTAACAATGTTTATGAAACAAGGATGTTTAAGTCCTGTAAGTAGGTCAAGGTCGTTTTAACTTATTACCAGAACGGGGAATAGAGCAGTAAGCGATTCTCACTTTGACCGCAAACTGATCTATTCCCCGTTCTGTTTTCCCCCCGTTCAGTATTTCCAAAACATCTTTAGTCAATTACGAATGCTAGAAGGTCTTCAGGAAGATCTTGTTGAAGTGATGCACCTTCTAACAACGTTTCTAACGCATTAATGTATTTTATCGCCTGTATCAAAATGGCATGCCTTGAACTTTTTTTATCCATAAACGGTAATTTTGATTGTAATAACTTATATGTTTGATTTATTTTTTTAATCCTTCCTCTTTCTCTAGCATTCCTTCTTCTTGCCTCATCATTCTTTTCCTTGTTATTTGTTGTAGGCTGCATCGATGTTGTAGGCTGCGTCGATGTTGTAGGCTGCATCAACTCTGCTGGGCTATTCATAGCTGAATAACTATACTCTAAAGCTGTACGCCTTATATATGTTTACCCCCACATATATAAGGGGGGGGGGGTGCAAGTTTTAGGGAGGAGATATTTTTGTAAGAAATATATATATATATTTCAATGTTGTTTTTTACCAAACGAAAATTGTCTAAGTCCCAAGGTCATCTGAACAAATTGCCAAAACGGGGAATAGAGCAGTAAGTGGTTCTCACTTGGACCGCAAACTGATCTATTCCCCGCTCTGTATTCTAAAGTAAACAATAAATCTTCTCACTATTGAGCAACCTTTGCTCTTTGAAGCTCAAGTTCTAAGTCTCCAACCAGGCGAAAGTCTGCATCGTGCTCCTCCCATTGTTCAGGAGAACGCGGTTGTGCACACCACTTTGTAAAGGCGTACCTCATTGCCTCATTATACTCCTCCAGGATAACATGATAGGGTCTTGGTTGCTGCGTTGTAGACTGCATCGATGATGTAGTTTGTTGCGGATGTGACTGAGCATCATTCTCCGCAACCTTATTAATCTTAAAAACTTCAGTCATTTCTGCAGCCTCAGCAATTGCGTACAACTCCTCTTCGTTAATTTCCTTTCCCCATGTGTTGCTGTTGACGCTCATGATGATACAACTAATAATTATATTCCGAATCGCTCGCTTAAATACCCGCTTACCCCCTCCCCTCTTTACTGTTGAATAATGACTTTAGTATAATATTTCTCCTTTTTCCTTTTAAGTTTATCTTTGACTTAGTGTAAATTATCCAAGTCCGTTATCTAGGTCAAGGTCGTTGTAACATTGCAAAAAAAGTGTGGACAACTTATTTACACTCTGCAGCATATGCTACAAATTGTAAATAGGTTGTCCACACTTTTTTTTAATTTGGAAAAAATGCTTTATTTAATTTGGAATAAACTTTTGGTCTTTTTATTTATATTATTATTTTAATGATTTCCACACAGTGATACCTGTATCATTTCGAATTAAATAGTCCTTGTGGGTAGGTTTTTTGACGTGGAGGTCCATGGCTCTAGGTAACTCTACATAGTACAGTTTACCTTCACATTGAACCAACACCTTTGCAAAGTCCTTTATTTTAACAAAGAAGTAGCGTTTGTTTTTACAAAGCCTGTTAATTCGAATTTTAATTGGCACCACTGTTGCACGTGGTGAAGAAGGAGATGCGCCATGGTTTAATTTTAAATGAAGACTGCACGTTTCTTCATTTAAAATACAACGTTTAACACAGCGTTCACCTTTCTTAGCACCTTTTTTGAATATATAATTACATTGTTGTGCAGGAAGCATGCACATCCTTTGTACAGATTTAAGTTGTTTAAATTTCTCTGAAGGAGATGAAGTATATGTGCAGATTACTGAAGGTCTGGTTGGAGAAGATGATTGGGTGGCTGGTTGGCTTGGTCTCGAACTTGATGTTGATGAGGATGAAGAAGCAGACGATTTGGAAGACTTTGATGAACATGTAGAACAACTTGAAGATGTAGAAGGACTTGGAGAAACAGCACGAGACGTTGACAAAGGACTTGGAGAAACAGCACGAGAAGTTGACGGAAGAGGTGAAGGACTTGGAGAAACAGCACGAGAAGTTGACGGAAGAGGTGAAGGACTTGTGTAAGTCGTTGACGCAGCAGGTAGTGGTGGACAGTTCTCCGGGACGATGTTAGCTAACATCAGGGCTGTCCGAAGGATGGATGGAACCGCAGAAGACGGAGTGGTAGAGGCGGGCGAAGACGAAGCAGAAGGTTTCAATTTGAGAGGTTGTGTCTGCTTCCTAATGTGTGCCATGGTGTGAGGTATAACAGCACAAGAGGAAGAATGATTTTACTAGTGCTGGGGGACCCTCTTTTATACATACTGATAGTGGTGGGGAGTGCAAGTGTTATACGGTGGGGGTAATAATGTTGTAACGAGTAAATATATATTACAATACGGGGATTTTCTAAGTCCCGAAGTGGGTCAAGGTCGTTTGATCATATTATTAAAACGGGAAATAGAGCAGTAAGTGATTCTCACTTGGACCACAAACCGATCTATTCCCCGCTTTGTACGTGAATTTTCTAAGTCCCAAGGTCATCTGAACATGAAGCCAAAGCGGGGAATAGAGCATAACATACTGCTCTATTCCCCGCTCTGTATTTGGGAAGGGGACAAAAGACAACAAACAAGATACTGATTTTAAACAAGAGACTGACTTTATATTTTACAAGGTTTTCTCAGGCTAAGATGGGTAATGTCAACCGGTTTACGCGCCGTATTGACACAAGGTCGGTTTGCGCGCCATACCTTAGAGGGGTTAGGAAAAGGATGAGAAGCAAGATACATTACTTTGAAAATAAAGACTTTGCCAGCAACTATGTAAACAAAAATTAATCAGTTAACGTTACTTTTACAAGAACAGCCAAGGTCGGTTTTGCAAAGGTCAACAGTATCACTGAAACCCGGTGGGACGTAGACCCAAACACCCGGCGTCAGGCTGCTGCGAACCCAAGTTTTGACCAAGGTTGTTGAGGGACCTGTAGGGCCGGGAGTACATATTTCATTAGTAAATAAGACACTTCAAACCGATACCAAACATTAACATATATTAGACTAACTACATTACCTAGCAGCAAACTACAAGCGTTATCTAACATGCTTAACAAACTAACTAAACATGCAAGGGCGCGGATCTCTTAATTGCGCGTCGGGCCCAACGCACACTTAACAGACCTACGCTGCAGCAGAGTGCAACCCACTGGGACGTATACCCAAACAGCGGGCGGCAAGCTACTGCGACGAGACTGCGGACTGCTCCCGCTTATAAAGGCAAAGTGACGTCACCAAAGCGGAAGGGGGGATGTTACGTCAAAGGGGGGGGGGGGGATATTACAATACGAGGATTTTCTAAGTCCCGAAGTGGGTCAAGGTCGTTTGGTCATATTATTGAAACGGGGAATAGAGCAGTAATTGATTCTCACTTGGACCACAAACCGATCTATTCCCCGCTTTGTACGTGAATTTTCTAAGTCCCAAGGTCATCTGAACATGAAGCCAAAGCGGGGAATAGAGCATAACATACTGCTCTATTCCCCGCTCTGTATTTGGGAAGGGGACAAAAGACAACAAACAAGAGACTGATTTTAAACAAGAGACTGACTTTATATTTTACACAGTTTTCTCAGGCTAAGATGGGAAATGTCAACCGGTTTACGCGCCGTATTGACACAAGGTCGGTTTGCGCGCCATACCTTAGAGGGGTTAGGAAAAGGATGAGAAGCAAGATACATTACTTTGAAAATAAAGACTTTACCATCAACTATGTAAACAAAATTAATCAGTTAACGTTACTTTTACAAGAACAACCAAGGTCGGTTTTGCAAAGGTCAACAGTATCACTGAAACCCGGTGGGACGTAGACCCAAACACCCGGCGTCAGGCTGCTGCGAACCCAAGTTTTGACCAAGGTTGTTGAGGGACCTGTAGGGCCGGGAGTACATATTTCATTAGTAAATAAGACACTTCAAACCGATACCAAACATTAACATATATTAGACTAACTACATTACCTAGCAGCAAACTACAAGCGTTATCTAACATGCTTAACAAACTAACTAAACATGCAAGGGCGCGGATCTCTTAATTGCGCGTCGGGCCCAACGCACACTTAACAGACCTACGCTGCAGCAGAGTGCAACCCACTGGGACGTATACCCAAACAGCGGGCGGCAAGCTACTGCGACGAGACTGCGGACTGCTCCCGCTTATAAAGGCAAAGTGACGTCACCGAAGCGGAAGGGGGGATGTTACGTCACGGGGGGGATGTTACGTCACGGGGGGGGGTGTGACCTTGAACATGACCCAAAAAGGGGGGGGGGTGACCTTGAACATGACCCAAAAAGGGGGGGGGAGGTTGTGTCGTCACGGGGGAAGGGGAACCGGATGTAGACCGGTTTTTAGCTTTCTACCCGTATATGGAAATGTCACGGTTACACTTGGCGACCCGCTTTGCTCCGTCTGGTACCTCATTCCAGCTTTGCCTTGCGAACTGAATACACCTCTGCGCTATGTCTTCTCCCATTACACCCGAGAAACTGCAACGTTTGAAGGAGACTTTGAAGAAGTCTTCGGAAAAAAGGAGCGGATTCAAAAGACCTAGTTCTTTTAAATCTTGCATACGGAAGAATTTTCGAAACCACCCACTTTACTTTGACCAACGGCCTTCGACGTCCACTGCATCTTCACCATCGCTATCACCTCGCCCTTCATCGCTTCGACCTTCATCGCCGCCACCAACTGTTGAGGAGATAATGAAGAGGACGGCTACGGTGAAACTTACCGAGTTGGTAACGCCGCTGGAGTCTGTCGCCGTCAAGTTTGCGCAGTTGAAATTAAACGTGGAGTATCTACTTGTGGGGAAGATCAGCGATGATGAGTACCTACTCCAACACCTCTTTGGCGGCGGCCGTTACGTCAAGGTCTACCTTCCAAGGTCCACTCTGCCACCTCCTGAGACCAAGTGCGACTTGATTTTAGTACGGCAGAAGGGACAAGTAAAGTGGGTTACAAAGGAAAAATAAACACTGACTACCGCTCACCGCTCCTTATCCACCATCTCCTTCAAACACAAACGGTCCTTTTCAGGACCACCCTAAGCATTTCAAGTTAGGGACTTGGCCTGTACATAGGCAGGAGACTATTAGTCTTATGTTTGTGTGCAGCCCACTTTGTGAAAATTTCTAAGTCCCAAGGTCCTTGACCTTGACCTTGACCTTGAACATGACCCAAAAAAGGGGGGGGGAAGGGGGGGGGGTACACAGTTTGTGCAAAGTATGTCATGTGGGTACTCAAATTACGCGGATTGATCAGACGAACAAGTTGGCGTAAACAGAATTCAGATCCGACAAAGGGTATAGCAGCAACAGCGAAAAACAACTATTTTCAAGGGCAAGCCTAAATAACTTCTTTACTTACGGTTTAAAATATATTAAGTGGGTACTCAAATTACGCGGATTGATCAGACGAACAAGTTGGTGCAAACAGAATTCAAATCCAACAAAGGGTATAGCAGCAACAGCGAAAAAACAACTATTTTCAAGGACAAACCTAAATAACTTCTTTGTTTTTGGTTCAAGGTCTAACATGTGGGTACTTGAATTACGCAGCTTGACAAGGCGAACAAGTAGGTGCAATTTAAATTTAAATCTAACCAACAGTATAGCATCCGTGGCGTAAAAACGATGGTTTGAAGGACAAGGTAACGTTGTGGTGGGGGTAGATGCCTATTATACACGATAACGCTACATCATTATTCTTCCAGCTCTTGTCGTATGAACATCTACCTAGACGGTCTGAAAAATGTCGCAGTTTTACAGGAACATGAGGAAGGTGACCTTCAGTAGTCCCCTTGACACTACTTTCTACTTCCCTGACGATGAAGACAGAAGGTCTACACTTTTAGTGGACAATGAGCGGTTTCGTCGAAGAATAATTGAGGTTGAAACACTTTTAACCAGTTGTTTGCTACGCAAAAAGAACCATATGAATACATGCACCGGTTTAGATCATAGTAGCTGTTATACTTATACAGCGTTGAAGCGCAAACATTATTGAGGTTTTTAGTTACGGAGGTAAGGTCTTGACAGTCTAAGAGCTAAACCCTAACTAACACATGTAAACTAGTTATTGTGCGATGTAAAACTTGGTGGGGAGACTGGTGTAGTGGGGGACTGGTGTAGTGGGGGACTACCATCTGCCGCACACTTGCCACCTGCCACCTGCCACCTGCCGCCGCCCATCTGCTGTCCACCATCTGCTTCGTTCTACTACACTTTTACCCCCACCATTTTGTTTGATACCAAAAACGCTAGCTAGCGAATAGTCAGTACACCTCCGGCTCTCGACCGGTGAACATCGAGCTCTCCGAGACGCTCTTCACAAAATAAAAATATCATTTCACTCAAGGTCTGATAGATGTTTCTATTTCATTGCCGTCACGTATTCTTTCCTCCTGACAGCAATGAAATGCAAACACCTAACAGAACAGATAGGTGTCAAAAACACAACATGGACTCTGCGCAGGGATCGAAGTATCTACCGTCTTTCTTCAGAAAGCAAAGTGATGGCCGCAACTCGTCCGGATCAACAACATCGATGACAACCAACAACGGGGAACTATTGTAAACATGAATTATTGTAAACATAACTTATTGTAAATAAAATAAAGTAATATTTGTAATTGTACTACCTCGCACTCGTATCATTCGATTGCTTCATTCGATTGTTTCATTCGATATTTATTATCGATTAACTATCGAATCACAATCGTTTTACGAGTGCGAGGTAGATTTTTTTAAAAAAACTTCACAGTGACCTTGAACTTTGAACTTTTACTCATTTCGTCACAAAACCGCCTACGTCACTGGCTCAGCCTCAGATGACGTCTTTCATGACGCAGCGCTTCCGGTCACGTGACCGGAAGCCATCAATCAAGTGAGCCAGAAGTCCCCTTTCCCTACTACTGTAGCTATTAAACGAGCCACATATTTCCTTCTTAACTTTAAATTTATTCCGAACGTCCCCATCACAATCCGTAACATTGGTTATCTTAACTAACATTATGTTATCACAAAAGGCATCCGTTATAGTTAAGTTATTTAATTTTAGTTCGCCCTCGCAATAGTTTATATTACCTATGTCTGTAAGAAGGTTATTATTACGTAGATTTTCTAATAAAAACCATATACCGAATCTTTCGTTAGTAGGTTTAATACAATTTCCCAATAAATGGCTAACAGAGTACATTTCTTTTATACAAAAAAGTAGCGGAAACATGTAAACAGGACAGATATAATTACACTATAGGCATATAGAGGTTGTAAATAAATGGATATTGTATATAAACATAGGCGAGCGGTAAGTGTAACATGTAAGTGGACACCCACATGCAAATATGGAATACCCACTATTAATATAATTCCAAATTCGACTAAATAAGTTTATAGTCTCAATATAATTAACATATTAACTAACGGTGCCATCCCGCATTAGTACCCAAATTGTCGAAATTCTATAATTCTATTCTTAGTCCTTGTATTAGGTTTTGTACTATTAAACCCTACATTCTTATCCTGTGCAGTAGAGTAATATATGTATTTAATACAGATACGCACATTCTACAAGACCTGTACATCTGTTGTATAAGCAGCAGAATAGACGTCTCACCCATTGTGTTGTTGTAAAGTAAAACATAAATGTAAATTGTGCTGGATACAACCGGCCAGATATTAGACAGGAAATGTGTTGGAAGTGTATTGCCAAATAGTAAGACAAATCACATAGTGCAGCATGTAATCAATCCATTATATTTAGACAGTATTGGTACAACATCCGATATATTAGCCAAACCCAGTCCAAACATTGTGTCCTCAAAATGTTATGATTGTGTTAAATTTGTTTATATTACATATATTTCTTACACAATTTACAAACTATTTTTGTGTCAGTTGACAGAACCTGTAAAGTTGTGTAAAATGGCTGTAAACCAGTATCTGTGCCTGTGTCGTAATGTGTTGGAGTGTGTCATTTATTGTGTCTCTGCATTTGTGTTGTTTTATAAACTTTAAATATTACTATGTCCTTATACTCTTACTATTTCTGTTACTATAATATTATTTTTTACTGTTTGTTTTCCAAGTTTGATTGTGGGTTTGGCTAATATATCGGATGTTGTACCAATACTGTCTAAATATAATGGATTGATTACATGCTGCACTATGTGATTTGTCTTACTATTTGGCAATACACTTCCAACACATTTCCTGTCTAATATCTGGCCGGTTGTATCCAGCACAATTTACATTTATGTTTTACTTTACAACAACACAATGGGTGAGACGTCTATTCTGCTGCTTATACAACAGATGTACAGGTCTTGTAGAATGTGCGTATCTGTATTAAATACATATATTACTCTACTGCACAGGATAAGAATGTAGGGTTTAATAGTACAAAACCTAATACAAGGACTAAGAATAGAATTATAGAATTTCGACAATTTGGGTACTAATGCGGGATGGCACCGTTAGTTAATATGTTAATTATATTGAGACTATAAACTTATTTAGTCGAATTTGGAATTATATTAATAGTGGGTATTCCATATTTGCATGTGGGTGTCCACTTACATGTTACACTTACCGCTCGCCTATGTTTATATACAATATCCATTTATTTACAACCTCTATATGCCTATAGTGTAATTATATCTGTCCTGTTTACATGTTTCCGCTACTTTTTTGTATAAAAGAAATGTACTCTGTTAGCCATTTATTGGGAAATTGTATTAAACCTACTAACGAAAGATTCGGTATATGGTTTTTATTAGAAAATCTACGTAATAATAACCTTCTTACAGACATAGGTAATATAAACTATTGCGAGGGCGAACTAAAATTAAATAACTTAACATCTATAACGGATGCCTTTTGTGATAACATAATGTTAGTTAAGATAACCAATGTTACGGATTGTGATGGGGACGTTCGGAATAAATTTAAAGTTAAGAAGGAAATATGTGGCTCGTTTAATAGCTACTTACGAGGAATATTTAAAAAGTTCTCTTTAGCTCGACGTGGTGTTGTGGCCAAACTACCATTCTCCTTGGAGAGGTCCTCTGGGGTCCAAAGCGAGGGTGTGTTACAAATAATAAAGAAAGATATTGACCAAATTAAACAAAAGTATGATGATTCTTATAGCAATTCCCTATAAAATAGAGCTTGCAAATGTTAAAATTAAGGATTTGTTGGAAGATCTTCCAAAGATACTGCAAGATCTGGAAAAAGAAATGTACTATCTTATGGATTTCGATATAACACTAGATTTGGCTGGAATATTTAATAAAGAGGAAATGTGCCAATATCTTACAGAAAACTTTAACTTTTGCTACCAAGGGGCGTACAAGAATGGATATAATGTTATTGTAGATAATGTTAGTAAAGACTGTTTAACATGGTTTAATGTAAATAGCAGGGTAAAAATATATAATAAATTTATATGCCAGATTACAAGCCCTGGAGTAATTAAAAGTATAGGAAACCATATAATAAACTTTGTAAACTGTCCAGATGCGAGACTAAAAGAAACGTTCTCGTCTAAACTAGCTAGAGAGAATGGAATAACAAGGTTAGAGGCAACAATCTATAACTATTGTAGAGGTTTTGGTAAAGGGTTTGAACCTTTAAGAGATTGTTTAAGTCTAATAGAAGACAACAAACGGTACTTTCAAAATGCTCCATTCTATGCTGTACCTCTGCATAAGATGTGGGTGAAAGTTGCCAATCAATTACAAAACAGTTGTTGTTTAGTGTTTAACGATTTATTACAATGCGCATATTGGGGTAATAGTAATACGAAGAAGATAACTGGAGTACAACTAAAACTGCCAAAAGATAGTACACAAAGGGAAAAGTTAATAAAGTATGCTCTATCTGCATTTAGCTTTAACTGTTTACCAACTAACTATGTAGAGGTAATAGAGGAGTTTCCTGATGCCATAAGTGTAAAGCATAAGTGTTACATCAAATCTGGGGGCACATGTTTTACAAAATCAAATACACCTTGCTCCACTATACCTAAACACATCAATTTAGAAGAATTAGGCTTAGTGGAAAGTCCTAACCTTACTCCCTACGTTTTAAGAAGCCGGACCAATAAACTGTACCCATACACTATTAAAGAAATAGAGCCACTTTCCAAGCCTTTCTTAGAGAGGTGTTCCAAAAAGAGGAAATTGGAATTAGAATACATTGACAGTAATAAGCGTAAATTGGAATATGTGGAAAATACTGTTGCAGAGGAATACAAAGCACAGTTGGCTAAAGAACAAGAAAGAAGGGAAAGAGAGGATAAATTAAAAGATTACTTCCTGCGACGTTGGGAGGATCTAGAGCATTATGGACATTATATGGTGTATGCGTTTGTAGTAAACAACAAGTTTGTGGGAGTGTTGGCAGAAAAGGATGGACGGAGGGGTGTATACTATGTTAAAGGTGTCTGTAAAACTGTGTTTATAGAGATAAATAAGAATAGGCAAGGTTATAGCGTGTTACCATACAGTGGTGATTTGGACATTATTTATCTACCTACCAACGAGCCACTTGCAAGCTTTAACACTAACGGAACCGCAACATTTTATGGCAATTCCTTTCCAAAAATAGAAAACCTAAGTTTCCATAACAATGTGTGGGATGATGGACAAGAAGACATAGAGATGCAAGATATTAAAGGCAATGTCAAATTTAAAGAATGTAGTAGACTGGAGGATTTGGAATATGGTGCGGAATTATTAATAAGCGCTATTAAACAAGTCCAACATAGGGGTAGAAAAAGATATATTGTACAGTTTGAAAATATTCGTAACCTTTATGTCTCCAACCACTGGCTGGAAAGGGAGCTAGAATGTGGGAAGTTTGATTTTAACTACAAAATTAAAGTTAAGTTGGATAAAATAAAGACTACTCCAAACAAGCACAAAGAAAGATTAGTGTTTTGTGTTTAGTTGTTTTGGGTTTTAAAAATTTATTTTTTGCTATCGCATTGGCTTAAAACATATCCAAAATTTAGGCAGTTCCATAAATATTTTGTGGATATATATTACTTATTATATTACAATGAGAGGTAGTTGAGAGGGTCACAACAATATTGGAAATGAGGCAAATATAACAGCTGGATGTATATAATAAGCTTGCATTTATTTTTTTTTTAATCCAATCGCAAAATATGGTTTTGTAAAAACACAAATACCAATGTTAGTTTTTAGGTTGCGGCAAAACAAACAACACATCAACTGTATTATAGGTGGAAATAATATTGTAATTTTAGATATAATAGTTGGGGGCTATAACATATCCAAAAATAAATCAGACAATAAATGCTTAGGACAATATCCAAAGTGTAGGCAAATCGGACAATAAACAGCAAAGTCAGTTTTGGGATTACAGCAAAATAAACAAACAAAAAAGACAAAATACTGTATTGTAGGGGGTAATGGAACGTGTGGTGGTGTGGTCTTGTTACCTATATAAGAGCTATAACATATCCGAAAATAAATCAAATCAGACAGTAAATAAAGAAGTTTGAAATTGTTAGTATATTTTTCAAAATATTTTTGTAATTTGACCATTATAGTTAATTTGTCAAATGTGGATGGTGTGTACATATACACTAGCCTAGAATAATGACATATATAAATTTTAAACAAATCAGACCATAAATAAAGAAGTTGCCAATTGGCAGTATTTTTCCAAATTTTTTAAAATTTAACCGCAATATTTGTAAAATGTGGATGGTGCATATACACTGGCCTACAACAATAACATATCAAAATTTTAAACAAATCGGACAGTAAATAAAGAAGTTGGCAATTGGCAGTATTTTTCAAAAATAATTTTTAATTTGGCTGTAATAGTGAATTTGGGAAATGTAAGTGTAATTTATTAAAACACTTGCCTACGACAATAACATATCCAAGTTTTAAACAAATCGGACAGTAAATAAAGAAGTTGGCAATTAGCAGTATTTTTCAAAAATATTTTTTAATTTGACCGTAATAGTGAATTTGGGATATGTAAGTGGAATTTATTAAAACACTTGCCTAGGACAATAACATATCCAAATTTTAAATAAATCGGACAGTAAATAAAGAAGTTGGCAATTGACAGTATTTTTCAAAAATATTTTTTAATTTGACCGTAATAGTGAATTTGGGATATGTAAGTGAAATTTATTAAAACACTTGCCTAGGACAATAACATATCCAAATTGCAGACAAATCGGACATTTAATAAAGAAGTTGGCAATTGGCACTATAGTATTTTTCAAAAATAATTTTTAATTTGACTGTAATAGTGAATTTGGGAAATGTAAGTGTAATTTATTAAAACACTTGCCTAGGTCAATAGCATATCCAAGTTTTAAACAAATCGGACCATAAACACTAAAGATAGTTTTTTAGAATTTGAAAATTAATTTTTAAAAATATAGAGGAGGGATGGGGAAAATATATTTAATATAGGCAAGGGTTGGACATTAGTACAGGCCAACAAGGAAACTTGTGTAAGGCGGGAGCTGGCGTCGGTGCAAAAACGGCTCCCCATAAGAATAACATGGGAAAAAAGCGCCGGAAGTGGCTTCTCCCCGCCATTTCACCACTACTGGCTCTGTTCTGCATGTTTAAGGTCACTCCTGTTTAATCTCAATGTCCCTTCGTTTCGTTTTGGACGTGCCTACTCTATATGTAATCTTAATTCAATGGTTTTAGTCACAATCTGCTCTCAGGAAGCCGCATTAATACTTAAACTATATGAGTATTATTACTGATTGGTTACAAACAGCTGTTTTGAATCTTTTTGTTTTGATTTAAACTCCATAAGCATAATGTTAATTTTTTTACTTTTCATATTAGCAACTTCAAGGCTAATTATATTTTTTCAAGGGATATTTATAACTTAATTTCATCCTTAAAATTTATTATTCGTTTTAACCGTTTTTGTGCTACAGCAAGCAATCAACCAACCCTACCAACCAACCAACCATCCAACCAACCAACCAACCATCCAAGCAACCAACCAACCAAGCAATCAAACAACCAAGAAACCAACCAACCAACCAACCAACCCAATCAACCCAGCAACCAACCAAGCAACCAACCAACTTTATTCATATTAGAGAATAGGATAGGATTTCAGGACTTATAAATTCGGCTTGTTCACGATCTCTAGTAAACATGTCGGGGCTTTTCATTCAAATATTGCTGCCAATTATGAGCACGAACGCGGTAAACGGGAAGGGAGCGAAGAATTAATTAGTTAATTGAAAGAATGGGGACGACAAACTGATGCCTTTGTTGTTGTTTATTTTGAAACGACATAAACACGTCAAGGTTGGCAGCAGAGATTACTACGTCATGTCACTTTTTCGAGTCTATATATAAAGCCAAACCGAGCCAGGGATTTGTGAGAAAATCGTCCAAGCCCGACAGTCATGAACCAAATACTTCAAAGGTCTCAGTGAGAAAAGAGACAATGTTAGTTGTTATACAAACCATAAGTCCGAATCAAATCCTGTGGCCTGATTACATAAATGGAATAAAAGTGACAAGTTTAACATATTTTAAAACACTGGAATTGTTTAATATGTTTGATTTAATTTGTCTATAAAACTTAAATCAGGTGAACAAGCTAAGCTGTTGGAAAAAGCTAGTTAAATTATAAAGCCAAACCGTAGCAGGAACTTTTGATGAAAACCGTAATACTGGCATACATGAACCATAATAATAAAATAATAAAATAACCATATAATTTAATAAAAGGCCGTACACATATTACGTAACGCACATAAGGGGGGGAGGGGGTATGGCGTAGCATGTTATGTGGGGGAGGGGGGGTTTGGTTTGTTACGTAAATCACACATATTAACCCAAGAGCTGTCGCAATCCAGTATCTATTAATCTAATATATAAAATTCCCGTGTCACAGTGTTTCTAACAAAACTCCTCCAACACAGCTTGTCCGATTCTTATGAAATTTTGTGTGTATATTCGGTAGGTCTGAGAATAAGACTAAACTTTTTTTCGATAGGCGAGTGAGCGAAGCGAACGAGCTCATAAAATGAACGAGTATTTGATATAAAACAAATTCAATGACATTAGGACAGGACAACGTCTATCGGGCCAGCTAGTACTGTTATAAATCTGTCAAAATTAAAAAATTATCAATCTGATATGTTTGTTTGTTTGTTTGGGGGGAATAGGAGGCCCCCAAAATGATTCATTGAAATCCATTCTCAAAATTGCTAATAAAACGAAGTTTAAAAGGTTTAATTTTTAAAGCATACTACGATTGAGTTAAGTAACACATAGGGGGTGGGGTATGGCCAAGCGTTACGGTGCGTTACATGGGTGAGGGGGTGCTGAAATGACTAAAAAATGCGTTACGAAATATTTGGACAGCCCCAAAGGTCTCGGAGAATGTTGGGGAGAAAATATTAGTTCTTTATTCAACCTCTCCTAAGGTCATAAATTAAATTAAATTGTCAAGTCAAAGCACACATTGAAATTTGATCAACTGTGTCATTTGATTTGACTATAAACCTGAAATTAGTTGAAAAAGCGAAGTTGGTTAATAGTAATAACTATTTGTCCTGTTGCTCGAATCTGAGCAAGTTTGTACCCAATGAAAAGTTACTTCAGTTGTAAACACACATAACAACACATCTGATACTAAAACAGTTAATAACATCTGATAATGATGCGGATAACGTACTTTCAATCGACATGTAGTTTAGACTTCCGTCGTCGGCTAGCACCACTGTTCCGAAAATTCAGACCTTTACTGTATTTAGGTGATGCCCTTTCATAAAATTCTGAGTCGTATCGGCAAATCTACGTAAAAATACCTTTAATTTGATACCTCAAACGTTATCCAGCCGTTATCGAGTTATGACTGTGAAGAAAAAACCCCTAGCGTATTAATATACAGGATAATAATATTCGTAATACCTAATTGCAAAGAGGATTGTCAACAATGAATGTCTTCAGGACGTTTTTACATTATTTGTAAGCAGTACACGACTTTTTAAATTAAAACTTTTTCATGTCTAGACGTTCGGTTTTCGTTCAATTTTGATTATAAAATAAAAAATACTCAAGAAAAAATGTCCTAAAACTGTATTAAACAATGAATTGGATTTTATTTAAAAATTGCTATTTTTAATAATGAAGGATTTTATGAAAATATCTAGTTTAGAAGAGGTAAACAAATTTGTGGATTATACATCACAATTATTAGAACGGTATGAAATCTTTACTTATTTAATGGGCGAGCAGGTTTTTTGTGACAATCACTCCTCCAAAACTACTGAACCGATTTTCGTGTTTTTGGTGTCATGGGAAAGAGCCTAACGTGAAGTTGTGCAGGAAACTTTTATTATAGAGAAATCATTTGTGAGTGAGGCCCTGGGGCCCCTTAAAGTTGATTTTTTCCCATAAGCTTAACATTGGGAAATAACTATAAGTTTTAAGCGATCAGCTGGATAGAGTAAACACAGTTAATCAGCAGGCCATGTTGGCTTTGGAACGGTAACACAATATTTATACGGGAATATCAGTATAATATTGCGTTGAGATCGCGAGCGAAGCCACGACAGGCTACTAGTAAATTTAAAATTAATACACTATTTCATCCTGTTTTTAAACTGTCATTATTAAATTCAGTGTTTTAAAAACTACGAAAAGGATTTTCATGGGCGATCGCTTACAGAACAGTTTCGAATGCTATTAGTGGTGACAAATTTCCGTTAATACGTTGTTGTGTTCGTAAACGTTTTGACAAACTTTCAATCACATTTTGTGACTTGTTTGTCACTATTTCAGTAGACAAGGAACAGTCGGTGATGTGTATGTAGTTCTCTGTCATACAGTGGATCTGATCCTGTATTTTGCTGAGATTTGCCATTAACGTTGACAATGGATTTTTTAGATTCTCCTCTGCTGCCTAACCTGTCGACAACTCTGTAGCAGGTTAGCCAACCTAAGGAACTGTTGTAAATTATGGTTGACAACCATCAGTGGCTGAGCCAATTTATAGTTATCAAAATTGTCAATACCTTAATAATTACTTAAATTAATTTAACACAGATCTCCTACGGTAACTATTTATAACTATTAATAAGTATGACTTTCTGCTCAAATCCAATAAAATGTTCTTCTCGTGCTTCTGAATTTGTATCTTCTCATAACGTATCATGCATACTGCGTTGTCATTCCAGTAATAACTTTTTATACAATTTCTGTAACACTTTATCTCGCTGTTGTGTTGTGTTTTGTTACCAGTTGTTGTTTATACAATTTAATTGATTTATATTAATTTATAAGATTTATATTGAAGCTTTGAAGGGCTATACATCACCTCGACCTCTTTAAACTGACACATCAAACATAAAAACATGTTCAGTGGCACCTTGGATCTTGCTCTTCCAAAAACCTGCTATGAATACAGGGTGTCCCGTGAGAATTAGGCACAAATGCAAGATTTGGTAGAACTCATCAAAACAGGAAAACAATTATTAATTATCATATACTCTTTTTTCTAAATAGCTTGGTTTTCCGTCTGTCTGCCTGTATGTGATTTTTAATCAATAAGGCAAATTTTAGAAACCACTTGAGGTACTAAATCTAAATGTGGCACGTGTAATACAATAGATTAGGGTTACTTTGGTATATCATTTGGCATTAGGCACTGCTTCAAAATGGCGGCCATTTACATAGATTTTGCACGGCTTTACTAATACAAATTTCAATTGCTAAGCTATGAGTTGAGTGATCTTTACAATCGTTATACTACACTTTTTGGCTTAAAATTTCACTTTTTTTGTAGGCACGAATCAAATACTCAATAAGTTGCCGGTTTAAAGATAATAATCTCTAAAAAAAATTGAAATGGCCACCATTTTGAAACGGTTAAAGATGAAAACGCCAAATTCAATAACAAATTACCCCTAATCTAGTATAATATACGTGCCATGTTTCAAGTCAGTGCTTCACGTGGTTCCTAAGATATGCTGTACTGATTACAAATTACATACAGGCAAACAGACGGAAAACTAAATGATTTACAAAGAAGTTTATGTGAGGTATTTTCATCCTTTTTATGCGGTCTACCAAATCTTGCATTTGGGCCATACCCTCGCGGAACACCCTGTATATAGGATCCGCTTGTTTTTCACAACTGTGAATTTCCATTATGGATTTCTTGTCTTTGGAATCAACGCAGTGAGAATATCGATTACAGAAGTCTACGTGTCCTGATGCTTTGATTTACCTGGCTGTGATTATACTACAAATGCTCTCATGTTCAAATGACACGTTCAGTTCTAAAATGTGTTTTTCATCACACTGTACGGAAAACAGCTGTTTTCAACATCAGCTGCGAGAGCAGAAATGTGTTTTCTTAAGACTCGCATCACTTAATCAACTCAAGGTTTTGAAGTCACCCAAAAGTGGATACACGTATCACAAGGCGAAATGTTCTACTATTTTCTAGGTTTTGTTATTGTTTAATGTTTTATAAAAGGTGCTTTCCGGACTCTAACAGTTTTACAAGTCAAAATATGCATAATTTTGCCAGAAGTTCTATAATAATGGACAGATAAATTGACAGTTGGGCTGTAGCCAATAGCATGCTTGTACGCTGTCACTGTTGCCATTTTGCCATACAAAAATATCACCCGAATGTTATTCCGATCAGCTGGTGTGGTTTTTTGGCAATACAGTACGTCTACTATTGGCTGATCGTGGTTTATAGCCCAGCAAACCACGCCCTCAACTGGCAATTTATTTGTCTGCTATTATAAATTTGTCATTGGCCATAACATGATTACGAGTCTAATTATCAAGCACCTGATCTTATAAATATCTTCATAATACTGCCTTAACATTACAATTTTGAAGGCCTCCTGAGGTAGGCCTAAATACTTATATTAGAGTACCTTTAGACTCACAAACTCTACACAATGTCTATGAGGTTGACGAGATCGTGAAATGTCAAATTTACAAGCTTGTTGAGTTGATACCGTAAAAAATTGCAAGCTAACACATGGTTTGTATTCATTAAATTGTAATTTGATTAAATGTTATTAGCTTACATTGGTAAATTGTAAAGCAATATATATATATATATATATATATATATATTAGTAGAAGGATGTTACAGCTTAGCTTATTGGTTAATTTCAATCTCGAAAATACATTTTGACTCAACCCTGCTGCCGTAGGGATTTGCCCCCTGCCCATAATTACACCAACTGCTAGACCAATCGAGCAAAACTTTGGTATGGTAAGGTAGTGTACCAAACTGGTAAGATTCAAAATCAAACATGAGGCTATTAAACTTTCAAAAGTGGATTGGTGCTTCGCTCCAAACGCCTTCAAGAATATTGCGATGACCATCACACAAAACCTAGTGAACTGACTAAGCTGGAATTTGTCAGGACGATTGCAATCACATACATCAAAATCACAACGAAACACAGACATAGGATTTCCGAAAACCCTTAGGCCGTCAAAATTTACTATAATGTAAATCTTAAAGTCAATTTGGCATAACGACAGGTTGAACACCAATATACAATATTTAAATTAATCATTGCAATACGCAATTTTTTAAATATGTTCTACTAATAATGTTAGTCAAGTTCACTCCTGATCGAACCATCGCTTGACGGGAACGAACATCGCTCTAATACAGCCTATGTAGCAGGCGACTCTTTACATCAAGTAAAATATATATCACAATTTTAAATTAAACAACTAAATATACAATACATTACTTTAATAAAGACAACTCTTCGGTGTTTGTCAATGAATGAAAAAATTCAAATTAGAGCATATAGCCGGAAATATGAAAATAGTTTAGAGCCTTCAAGTTCTGTGTAGGCTATCGCTTGACTTTCGTGTAAAGTAATGAAACATATGAAACGGAAGGAGTTAGAGAACTGTTCAAGACAATTTAGTCATAAAAAAATTATTAATTATTAAAATTATATACTGTTTTTTATGGCTTAACAATATGGTTACTATTTTAATTATATTTCATAAATAGTTTCTTGAGTAGCATAATACGTGTTGTTACAATTAACAGGATAAAATAAAACTACGTCTCACAACACTACACAATATATTTACAGTTATACTGTACTTACATACAAGACGGTAAATATACAAAAAGATGGTACAAGGCGATCGATTTCAACCAGTCACACCGGTCATCATCAGGCCCAATCAGCGAATGACAGAAACAAGACGGCCGCCGTGTTATCTAATAAAATGAACGCAAAAGAAGATTTTTTTATATATATGAACCATTTTGATGACCAAAATAATTTACTAAATGTTATGCAAGCAGAACAAAGAAATCCAATTTTTGAAAAAATCAAGGAAATTAAAAGTAAAAGACCCCACACCCTGTATTAAAAACTCAACATATGTATATTGAATCATATGATTTTATTTAAATTTAAGTTATGTTTTGTATTTTTTAAATTATAGGTTAAGTATATAAGAAAGTTAAGACGCTGTGAAAGTAGTGTGGGTTTGCGGGTTTTGCGCCGGAAGTGACGTCATCCGGTCACGTGACCGGAAGTGCTGAGTCATGAAAGATGTTATCTGGGGCTGAGCCAGTGACGTAGGCGGTTTTGTGACGAAATGAGTAAAAGTTCAAAGTTCAAGGTCACGGGGAGGTAATTTTAAAAAAGTACTACCTCGCACGCGTAAAATCCGATTGTGATTCGATAGTTTTAATTCGATAAAATATCGAATGAAAATTATCGAATGAAGCAATCGAATGATACGAGTGCGAGGTAGAACAATTACAAATATTACTTTATTTTATTTACAATAATTCATATTACAAATATTACTTTATTTACAATAATTCATGTTTACAATAGTTCCCCGTTGTTGGTTGTCATCGATGTTGTTGATCCGGACGAGTTGCGGCCATCACTTTGTTTTCTGAAGAAAGACGGTAGATACTTCGATCCCTGCGCAGAGTCCATGTTGTGTTTTTGACACCTATCTGTTCTGTTAGGTGTTTGCATTTCATTGCTGTCAGGAGGAAATAATACGTGACGGCAATGAAATAGAAACATCTATCAGACCTTGAGTGAAATGATATTGTTATTTTGTGAAGAGCGTCTCGGAGAGCTCGATGTTCACCGGTCGAGAGCCGGAGGTGTACTGACTATTCGCTAGCTAGCGTTCTGGTATCAAACAAAATGGTGGGGGTAAAAGTGTAGTAGAACGAAGCAGATGGCTGGTGGCAGGTGGCAGGCGGCAGGTGGCAAGTGTGCGGCAGATGGTAGTCCCCCCACTACACCAGTCCCCCACTACACCAGTCTCCCCACCGAGTTTTACATCGCACAATAACTAGTTTACATGTGTTAGTTAGGGTTTAGCTCTTAGACTGTCAAGACCTTAGCTCCGTAACTAAAAACTTCAATAATGTTTGCGCTTCAACTCTGTATAAGTATAACAGCTACTATGATCTAAACCGGTGCATGTATTCATATGGTTCTTTTTGCGAAGCAAACAACTAGCTAAAAGTGTTTCAACCTCGATTATTCTTCGACGAAACCGCTCATTGTCCACTAAAAGTGTAGACCTTCTGTCTTCATTGTCAGGGAAGTAGAAAGTAGTGTCAAGGGGACTACTGAAGGTCACCTTCCTCATGTTCCTGTAAAACTGCGACATTTTTCAGACCCTCTAGGTAGATGTTCATCCGTCAAGAGCTGGAAGAATAATGATGGAGCGTTATCATGTATGATAGGCACCTAACCCCCACCACAACGTTACCTTGTCCTTCAAACCATCGTTTTTACGCTACAGATGCTATACTGTTGGTTAGATTTAAATTTAAATTGCACCTTCTTGTTTGTCTTGGCAAGCCGCGTAATTGAAGTATCCACATGTTATACTTTGAACCAAAAACAAAGAAGTTATTTAGGTTTGTCCTTGAAAATAGGTGTTTTTTCGTTGTTGCTGCTATACCCGTTGTCGGATCTGAATTCTGTTTGCACCAACTTGTTCGTCTGATCAATCCGCGTAATTTGAGTACCCACTTAATATACTTTAAACCGTAAATAAAGAAGTTATTTAGGTTTATCCTTGAAAATAGTAGTTTTTTCGCTGTTGCTTCTATACCCTTTGTCGGATCTGAATTCTGTTTGCACCAACTTGTTCGTCCGATCAATCCGCGTAATTTGAGTACCCACATGACATACTTTGCACAAACTTTATACCCCCCCCCCCCTCTTGGGTCATGGTCATGGTCAAGGTCAAGGACCTTGGGACTTCGAAATTTTTACAAAGTGGGCTGCACACAAACATAAGACTAACAGTCTCCTGCCTATGTACAGGCCAAGTCCCTAACTTGAAATGCTTAGGGTGGTCCTGAAAAGGACCGTTTTTGATGCCATGAAGAGGAGTCCTGAAGGAGTTGCGGTTAGTCGAGGTGGAGGAAATGGACAAGGGCTGTGACAATTTATTTAATTAACCAATGCGCCTTGCCCTCTTGTCTGACGAAAAACAGTTCCTTTTTGGATGGGATTCTAGGCGGTTGCGGCAGGGAATGAGGCAGTTGGACCTTGAAGTGAAAATCTTCATGTTGTAAAATATAGCTGTTTCCGCTGAGCCTTGCCACAAACTTGTATTTGATATTTGTTTTTAGTTTTCTAAATTTAAGTGATTTGAAGTTTAGAGGAGTGACTAATTCTTCTTCCTTCAACACCCTCGTCCGCTCCATCACCTCATCCACGGTGAGAGGTGGAGTTGAAGGTCGAGGCTGACTTGTAGTCGAAGTCGAAGGTCGATGCTCAGATGACGGATGTTGGTTGAAGTAGAGCGGATGGTTCTTAAAATTTCTTCTTATTGTGGCCTTGAAAGAAGTTGGTCTCTTAAAACCACTTCTTCTCTCAACCGTCTCCTTCAGGGATTCCTTCAGACGTCGCAGTTTCTCAAGGTTCACAGGGGAAGTCATCGTAGCGCTGCTGATCGGCACGTAGTTTTAGTTCGAGAGACAAAGCTGGAATGAGTCCTAATGTCTTGACTTTTGAAGGGTCAGACGGTTTATCTCGTTGATTAGGTTTTTGGCGGCTTGCCAAGTGTAACCTTGACACTTCCATATACGGGTAGAAAGCTAAGAACCGGTTCCCCTTCCCTTCATGACACCCCCCCCCTCATTTGGATCATGTCCCCCCCCCATTTGGGTCATGTCCCCCCCCCCATTTGGGTCATGTCCCCCCCCCCGACGTCACGGGGCGGAGTCACCTCCCACCACTGACCGCCGCCTTTATAAGCGGGAGCAGTCCGCAGTCTCTTCGCAGTAGGCTGCCGCCCGTTCGTGATCTACGTCCGTCCGGGTTGCATTCTGCTGCAGCGTAGGTCTTTTAAGTGTGCGTTGGGCCCGACGCGCAATTAAGAGATCCGCGCCTTTGCATGTGCATGGTAGTTTGTTAAGCATGGTAGTTTGTTTGTTAGATTATTGCTTGTAGATTGCTGCTAATTAATGTAGTTAGTTTAATGAATGTTGGTGTTGGTTTTAAGTGTTTTATTTAATGATGAAATATGTACCTTTCTTACAGATCCTTATCCCTGGGTAAAGTCTTTATATCCGTGGGGTTTGTTATCAAAGTAATTTAAATGCCGGTCTTTGTAAATATTTAATGATGAAATATGTACCTTTCTTACAGATCCTTATCCTTGGGTAAAGTCTTTATATCCGTGGGGTTTGTTATCAAAGTAATTTAAATGCCGGTCTTTGTAAACTACCTTGGTCAAAACATTGGTTCGCAGTAGCCTGACGCCCGTTCGTTGATCTACGTCCGTCCGGGTTTCAGTGTTGCTGTTGTGACCTTGTTAAACTGACCGCAGTATCCTGACGCCCGTTCGTGATCTACGTCCGTCCGGGTTTCAGTGATACTGATTGTTCTTTGTAAAATTAACGTTAACTCTAACTGACCAGTTTGTTTCAAAGTAATGTAATTTGTTTCTCATCCCTTTCCTAACCCCCTGACAATAAGTTTCGGCCCTGAAAACCGGACTTGTCAATACGGCCATGTAAACCGGTTGACATTACCTTTCTTAGCCTGAGAAACTGTTGTGATTTTCCTTTTTTTTTTTGGGGGGGGGTTTTTTTCTTTATTTTTTGTTATTAAAATCATTGCTTGTAATTCCCTGTCCCCTAATACAGAGCGGGGAATAGAGCACCAATTTGTGCTCTACCGGACTTGTCAATACGGCCATGTAAACCGGTTGACATTACCTTTCTTAGCCTGAGAAACTGTTGTGATTTTCCTTTTTTTTGGGGGGGTTTTTTTTCTTTATTTTTTTGTTATTAAAATCATTGCTTGTAATTCCCTGTCCCCTAATACAGAGCGGGGAATAGAGCACCAATTTGTGCTTTATTCCCCGCTTTGGCAACAAGTTCAGATGACCTTGACCCACTGACAGGACTTATAAAACCTCTGTCTGGTTACATATAGGAAAATTAATATTTTAAACCATAGCCTATCCCCCTTCCCCTTTCCCCTTTCTCCTTCCACTTATATTGGGTATAAAAGAGGCTTCCCATTACTGGTAAGATCATTCTGCTGCTTGTGCTTGCTCAACTCAGAACTATGGAGTCACACCCGATATCACTACCGACTTCTGCATCACCCTCTACTTCTACATCACCCTCGACTTCTGCATCACCCTCGACTTCTGCATCACCCTCGACTTCTGCATCACCCTTGACTTCGGCTGCTGGTTCAATTCTTCGTCAGGCTCTTTTAATGTCTCTTATCATCCCTGAGAAGACAACTTCACCACCCATTATGGATCGACCAACTTCTCCTTCACCATCATCCTCGAGATCAAGGTTTTCGTCGAGCTCCTCCTCCTCATCATCTACCTCGAGATCAAGGTCTTCTTCGAGCTCCTCATCATCCACCTCAAGATCAAGCTCCACCTCGAGATCAAGCTCTAAAATATCTACAAGACCCCCAATTGAAATTTCACCTTCCACTAGTTCAACCAGACCTTCAGTAATTTGCACAAATATTCAATCTCCTTCAGAGAAATTTAATCAATTAAAGTCATTGCATAGAAGGTGCATACGTCCTGCACAACTATGTAATTATATCTTCAAAAAAGGTGCAAAGAAAGGCGAACGCTGTGCAAAACAGTGTACTTTAAATGAAGAACTGTGCAATCTTCATTTAAAAAATACCGCTTCTCCTTCTTCACCACATCCAACAGTGAAACCGGCTAAGACTCGGATTAATAGGCTAGCTAAAAACAAACAATACGTCTTTGTAAAAATAATGGGATTCCTGAAGGTCATGTTAAAATGTGAAGACCGCCTTTACATTTTAAGATTACCTAAAGGCATGCGTCATCCCAAAAACCCTACAAAAAAGCACTATTTAATCCGAGCCGATTCAGGAACCACTGTGTGGAATAAATTGTAAAAAAAAAAAAAAAAAAAAAAAAAAAAAAAAAAAAAAAAAAACATTCTTTCCAAATTAAATAAAGTTTTTCCAAATTAAAAAAAAAAAGTGTGGACAACCTATTTACAAATTGTAGCATATGCTGCAGAGTGTAAATAGGTTGTCCACACTTTTTTCTTTACAATGTTACAACGACCTTGACCTAGATAACGGACTTAGATATTTTACACTAAGACAAAGATAAACGTAAAAGGAAAAAGGAGAAATATTATACTAAAGATATTATTCAACAGTGAAGAAGGGAGGGGGTAAGCGGGTATTTAAGCAAGCGATTCGGAATATAATTATTAGTTGTATCATCATGAGCGTCAACAGCAACACATGGGGAAAGGAAATTAGCGAAGAGGAGTTGTACGCGATTGCTGAGGCTGCTGAAATTACCGAGGTTTCTAAGATTGATAAGGTTGCGGAGAATGATGCCCAGTCACAACCGCAACAAACTACATCATCGATGCGGTCTACAACGCAGCAACCAAGACCCTATCATGTTATCCTGGAGGAGTATAATGAGGCAATGAGGTACGCCTTTACAAAGTGGTGTGGACAACCGCGTTCTCCTGAACAATGGGAGTAGCACGATGCAGACTTTCGCCTGGTTGCAGACTTAGAACTTGAGCTTCAAAGAGCAAAGGCTGCTCAATAGTGTGAAGATTTATTGTTTACTTTAAGAAATACAGAGCGGGGAATAGATCAGTTTGAGGTCCAAGTGAGAACCACTTACTGCTCTATTCCCCGTTTTGGCAATTTGTTCAGATGACCTTGGGACTTAGAAAATTTTGTTTGGTAAAAAAAAAAAAAAAAAAAAAAAAAAAAAAAAAATATTGAAATATATATTTCTTACAAAAACATCCCCTCCCTAAAACTTGCACTCCCACCACTTCCATTGGGTATAAAAGAGACACCTTATCGATGGTAAAATTAGTCTGCTGCTTGTATTCGCCCACCTCAGACACCATGGAGCACATCAGAAAACCAACTTCTGACGCCTCTTCTTGTACTGTTTCATCTTCTGCTGCCCCATCGATACTTGTCCAGGCTATGATTCTATCCAACATTTTTCCAGAGACTAGTAATACTTCGCCAAACTTAAACTCGAGATCTCTCAAAACCGAGAGAAACAATGCTAGTTCTAGAAAAATGAGAACAAGGATCGCTGATTGTTATAAAGTATTAAGACGCATATTACCATCCTCCAATCCGTATGATTCTAAATTAACCACTATACAAAAGTCAATAAAATACATTTCAAACCTTCAGTCGCAGCTTCAAGAACCGTCCTTAATTCACAAAGAAGATTTACACAACCCTCCACCTTTTGAAGCTGTTTTTCTTAAAGAGGATGAGTTAGCGGACCAACATTTCTTCGCTGAAGAACCTTCAGCTTACAAACAAATCTTCCTCATGGATGAAGATCAGGACGAGTAACTATCTTAAAAAACTAAAGTCCTTTGAAATACAAAGCGGGGAATAGATCAGTTTGAGGTCAAAGTGAGAACCTCTTATTGCTCTATTCCCCGTTTTGGCAACTGGTGTAAATGACCTTGGGACTTAGAAAATATTCGTTTGATAAAAAATAATGAAAGATCTTCTTATTTCTCACAACAACAATATCTTTTCCTAACCCCCACCACTACCTAAACTAAGTATAAAGGAGGTTCTCCATCGCTGGTAAAAATTAGTACTCTGCTGAAAATGAATGCATCCACTACTTCTATCTCTGCAGCAACTATAATAGTTAGCAGACGGGTCGAAAACATTGATCAGTTGCTTGCTGTAAGGAGATTACTGCTACGGTATCTTGATATAGAGGTTAGTTGTCAATTGTGCATGTGGAGACCAACAGGTGAAGTTTATAGTAGTGAAAATGAAGCATTTGAAATAAACTACAGTAGAAAGTTATATAAAATCTTTGGTAATATGGTAAGGTTAGTCAATAATGGATGGAACATTAATATAACATTTTATATTGTTCCAAACCTGTAATTAAAGCAACAAAAAAAAAAAAAAACGATGGGTATATAAGCCCGATGTTACAGAGACAATTATCACTTTGGTTCTGAATTGCGTCAAGAGAGCACCTACCATGGTATACCTCCACTATATTGACTCTACTGCTAAAGCGGATACTTTTATCCAGCGTGTTTACCAACTGTTAACGGAGTACCATCATGTTCAGGTCAAAGGATTGGGTATTCGTGGAACAGAAGAAGTAAAAATAGATGTAAAACCAATCCCTTTGAAGAAAAAAATTGACCAATTATTACAAGAAGGCTACACACTGTGCCTTTATTACACAACCTCATAAACTAAATAAAACGCCAAAGGGGGGGGGGGGAAATACAGAACGGGGAATAGATCAGTTTGAGGTTTGAATAAGAATCTCTTACTGCTCTATTCCCCGTTCTGGTAATAGGATAAGGTGACCTTGACCCACTTACAGGACTTAATCATTTGTGTTACAATAATACCTCTTCCCTATCACTTTTCCCTACCACTTGCACTTTCAACACTTACCCCCACCACCACCGAAATCATGTATAAAAGGTGGTTTAGTATTAGTGGTAAATCAGTCTGCTACTTGGAATCATGTCGCCCAGAGATAACATTTTCCCTTCTAAGAAGACTATACTAGAATTGATTAAAAATATTCCATTAAATTTAAACGAAGATGAAGACGAAGACGATTCAGAGATGGAAGGTGAACTATTTAGTGATCTTGAACTATTTAGTGATCTTGAACTACTGAGTGAGTATGCTAGCAGTGAACCATATCTTGGAGAGATGGAGCTGTTGGAGCTGTTGACTGACGACGACGATGTCGATAATAATGAACCGGAATTTCATCATCAGTTGCTTTGCTTGGAGGAAATGGACCTTGTTGATAGTGAAACCCCTCCAAGCAGTATTAATATCGATGATGTAGTTCTAGATCCAGTCACAGGGAACTTTTGTGTTCGTCGTCGCTTATTTAGTGATACGAGCTCATCATCATCATCATCGGAAGAATCTGAATAAGTTTTTGTTGTCTTCAAATAGTTTACTTTAAATACAAAGCGGGGAATAGATCAGTTTGTGGTTATAGTGAGAATCACTTACTGCTCTATTCCCCGTTTTGGTAATATCGTTGTATGACCTTGACCCATTTACATGATTAAAAAAGTGGGGTAACTTATACATTTAATGGTGGGGGAACGTCTATTTAAAGACGATGCAACAGTGTATATTTATCATATAGGCATAATGAACCCACCAGGAAACTCCGTTTGCTACAGCTTTCCCCTCATAATAACAAAACGGTTCGAACTCGAAAGGCGACTCATAAAAGTCGACGTAATTCCACAAGATCTTCGTTCGGCAATGTTGACTATTGAATATGTTAAAGATGAATCTACAACTGAAGATCCCTATTGTTTTATGAAATTTTTAGTTGATCAAGATGCAATGTGTACAATCCAACTTCACATCCGAGTTTAAAATTTATCAAATGTTTCTGTTGGAGAAAATTGTCTTAGTTAAATACAGAGCGGGGAATAGATCAGTTTATGGTTTAATATGAAATCATTTACTGATCTATTCCCCGTTTTGGCAAATTTGTTCAATGACCTTGACCTAAATACAGAAATTTGTAGCCTCCAGCTACAATAGTAAATATAAAATGCAAAAAAAAAATAGTAAACTTAACGTAATACGTACCCCCATTACTTTTGCTAGGGTATAAATAGAGGGGTATTTGCAGTGTTGTTCATTATTGCCTAGACCCTTGTGGAGATCGCACCTACATTATGCATCGCTGCGATATTTGCAAGTCTTCATTTAAGGATGAATTTATTTTAATGATACATAAAGAACTGAAACATAACAAAAACCAAAATGAAGAATATGAAGAAGAAGAATTGAAAGAAATAGATCAAATGTTAGCTCAACACCAAAATTCCAGACCTAGTGTTATTCAATATGCACCATCAACATCGACTTCTACCTCTGCTATGTCTACACTTCACCGTCCTTCAACATCATCATCATCATCTGCATCGACTTCTACGCCTGTTCTGTCTACACTTCATCATCCTTCAACATCATCAGCTGCATCGACTTCTACGCATGCTCTGTCTACACTTCACCGTCCTTCAGCATCAACAGCAGTAAATGTAGAACTACATGCCCGAGCACTTCCGGGTAATGTAGTAACCCACTTCAAAATTGACAATGCAAAATTACAACTCAAAGAGTTTTTAAATAACGCAAAAGGATTGGTAAGCAACACTTTGCAAAATGAATTAAAAAGATTAAATTTTATTAAATTTGGACTATTAATGGATGCTTTATTTACAAACATTCAAAATGAAACTTCACCGAGAGGGTTTTTAACAAAAAACCGAACTATTATGTTTTCGTCAGATATTGATTCAATCGTATCTGAATGTTTTGAAGAGCTAATGACTAAAATACAAGAACATGAAGGAAGAGGCTCTGGATGGAATTTGTTAAGCATCACAGGGCTAGACTTAAGAGTACACAAACACGGCTATGGAATTCGAGGAAGTAGCTACATTCCTCTACCAACAAAGATTAGAAATACCTTATCCTGCGTCAACGTACAAAATCAAGATACTGAGTGTTTTAAATATGCTATGTTGGCCAAATATGTAACAATTCATCCGGAAAGACCAAGTCACTATTATGAAGAAGTACAACATAGATATAATTTCCAAGGGATGACTTACCCTGTTGCTATAACAGACGTTTCAAAATTTGAAAAACAAAATCCTTCAGCTTCTGTCAACCTCTTCGGATTGGATTCGACAAACAATTTGTACCCCTTGCGTATAACACCAAATGAGCGCAGAGATCATACCGATTTGTTATTAATTACTAAAGGTGATATTTCACACTTTGTGTATATCAAAAAATTTGAAAGTCTTGTTTCTAATCAATTATCTAAGCATAAAAGAAAGATGACATTTTGCAAAAGATGTTTTTGTCACGTGAACAAAGAACTAAGAAGGGGAGGGTCTGATTGGTTAGTAGAACACCAACGGTTATGTAATGGAAACTATGAAGTAAGAATTAAATTGCCGCATCCTAGCAGAGCGCAGATAAAATTTGACAAAGTAATACAACAATACCGTGTACCTGTTGTTGTTTACGCTGATTTCGAGTCTTCTTTACATCCGCTTGAACAACAAGAAGAGAACGTTACAAGAAGAAGCAAATACCAACTTCATTCACCAAACAGTTATTGCATACTAATTAAATCCACGTTGACTGAAGACCATCTTCAAAAATATGGACTATCATCTTCTCCAAAGATTTATCGCGGTGAAGAAGCAGCCAAATACTTTGTCGATGATTTGTATGACATAGCTGCAAAGGTAGAAGAACTGTATGGAACAAAGGTACCCATGTCACCTATGGAAGAAGAAGAACTTCAACATTATGATTCAACAACAACGTGTTATTTGTGTAATAACACCTTTACACTGGATAACGTTAAAGTTCGTGACCACGATCATCTTACGGGAGCGTACAGAGGTGCAGCCTGTAACGCTTGCAACTTGAACTACAAACTACCATATTTTATCCCCGTAGTTCTGCACAATCTGAGTGGTTATGATTCGCACTTCATAATCCCCGAACTAGGAAGAGATAATGGAGCAATAGACGTTTTGGCTACTACAATGGAAAAATTTATAAGCTTTTCAAAAAAGGTGGGTAAAATTAAATTAAGGTTTGTTGATTCATTTAGATTTATGCCTTCAAGCCTCATGAAATTATCTGAAAATCTAAGAAGAACAGATTTGATAGAAACAAGCAAAATTGTACCCAATAGTAAAATGGATTTGGTTCTTCGAAAAGGAGTCTTCCCCTATGATTACATCGATGGACTGCATAGATTTGATGAAACATCACTACCTTCACCAGAACACTTCAAAAACAAACTTAATGATTCGGAAATATCACTTGAGGACTATCAACACGCACGTCGAGTATGGAACGAGTTAGATATGAAGACCTTAGGAGATTACTCGGACTTTTATGTCAAACTAGATGTAACTCTTCTTTGTGATGTAATGGAAGAATTCCGAAACACCTGTTTTGCTGCATACGGTTTGGACCCTCTACATTCGTATACTTCACCAGGATTAGCTTGGCAAGCCATGTTAAAAGAAACAAAATGCAAACTCCAACTTTTAACAGACATTGACATGGTTTTAATGGTTGAAGCTGGAGTAAGAGGCGGATTGACCCAAAGTGTTACCAGACATGTCAAAGCCAACAACAAATACCTACCCGATTACGATGAAACCAAACCGTCAACCTATTTAGGATATTTCGATGCAAATAACCTGTACGGATGGGCAATGTCAAACCCACTTCCTTTTGATAACTTTAAATGGATTAATCCCGACTCTATTGGCGATATTTTACAAATTCCGAAACATGGTGACACTGGATATATTTTGGATTGCGATTTTGAATACCCAGAAAATTTACATGATCTTCATTATGACCTTCCACTTCTTGCTAAAACAGAAATTTCACCAATTGGAAAACACCCCAAATTAATGATGACATTAAATAATAAACAACGCTACGTGGCTCACTTTTGGGTGGTTCAACAAGCTATCGAATTAGGACTACGTCTAACAAAAATTAATAGAGTTTTGGAATTTTCTCAATCATGCTGGTTGAAACCCTACATTGATTCAAATACCATCAGAAGAGCAGCAGCTACATCAAACTTTCAAAAAGATTTCTTTAAATTAATAAATAATGCGATATTTGGAAAAACATTGGAAAACAAAAGAAGACACAAAAATGTTAAACTTGTTACCGACGCAAAAAAATTACAGAAACTAGTACAGCAGCCAAATTTTGGAACATCTATAATTATTAATGAAAAACTTGTAGCAGTGTCCATGAAGAAGACGAGTGTGAAGATGGATCGTCCTTTGTATATAGGCATGTCAATCTTGGACATCTCAAAAACACACATGTACGATTTTCACTACAACAAAATGGTGGCGTTCTACGGAAGAGAAAATATATCTATTACATATATGGACACTGACGCTTTCATATATCGCATAGTAACATTGGACATGTATAAAGATTTGCGTACATTTATTTACAAGAACGACTTTGATTTCTCCGATTATCCAAAAGATCATCCAAACTACGACAATGACAGACACAAAAAAGTACTAGGCAAATTCAAGGATGAGGCTAATGGTGTTCTGCTTGAAGAGATTGTTGCATTGATGTCTAAACTATATTCTTTGAAACTCTATAATGAAAAAGAAGAAGAAGAAGAAAAGAAGAATAGCTATATTAAGAAAGCTAAAGGTGTAAAGAGTTTATATTTAAAGAAGAAAGTGCATTTTGAACACTACAAGCAATGCTTATTTGAGGATAACATCATTACAGCTAAATTCAACACCATCAGAAGTTTTAACCATCAGCTATACAGCGTGACTGAAGTTAAAAAGGCGCTATCCTGTAATGACGACAAAAGACAAACACTTCCAGACAAAATCAACACATTACCATTCGGCCACTACTCCCTCAACCCTATTGACGAGTAACCTTTTCATCGTCCTAGATCCTTTATCCTTTTCCTTTCCGTAAAAAAGGGGAAACACAGCAATGTTAAGCTGTGTTTCCCCTTTTTTTACACAAGTTTTAAATGACCTTGAACTATATGTATATATATATATATATATAAGCAGATTTATACCAAAGAATATTTAATACCATATCAACTGCCTTCGTGAAACCATCATGTCAGACCCGAAGGAGAAGATTATTAATGAACTACACAAACCTGCAAGAATAAAGTTTCCAAGAAGAAATACTGTTATAAAAGGGATAAATGATCTATATCAAGCGGATCTAATTGAAATGCGACCGCATAGCAGAATAAACAAAGGATTTAAATATATACTCACAATTATTAATTGTTTTACAAAAGTTGCAGACGCTTTGCCTCTAAAGGACAAGACTGGTAAAAGCGTAACAGAAGCCATGGAAATAGCCATAAAAAGAGATAAAAACAAAATTAAACATTTACAAACTGATGATGGAACAGAATACTTTAATACAAACTTTGCACAGTTAATGAATAAATATAAAATAAATCATTATTCTACAAATTCAGAGAAAAAAGCAGCTATTGTAGAAAGATTCAATAGAACCTTGAAAGGAGCACTGTATAAACAATTTTCAAAAAGAGGTTCTTACGTATGGTATGATGTTTTACCACAATTAATAAATGATTATAACAACAGGTTTCATAGAACTATTGGTATGAAACCTAACAAAGTAAATAGAAGAAATGCAAAAGATGTATTAAAACGCATAAAGAAAAATACAAAGCCTAAAGTAGAAAAAATGCAGCCAAGAAAATTTAATGTAAGTGATAAAGTACGGATTAGTAAATATAAGGGAGTGTTTACCAAAAAATACCTTCCCAATTGGACGAATGAAGTTTTTACAGTGTATAAAGTGCAACCGACTGTACCTGAAACGTATATCCTAAAAGATAACAAAGGAGATTTGTTGCAAGGTGCATTTTATGGACATGAAATGTTAAAGTCAACAGTAGGTGATGTATATCTTGTTGAAAAAGTGTTACAAAGAAAAAAGGACGCAGTTAAAGTGCGGTGGTTAGGGTTTAACAAAACTGAGGATTCATGGATACCTATAAAGGACTTGGTTTAATACAAGCAACTCATTTCATCGTTAACCTTTGAGCAGGATGGAGATTATTCACCATAAAGATCGATTCAATATTAATAACATAGATGATTTAACTGTGGATAACGTTAAAATCAACAATGGTAAACACGGTAGTTTACTTCCAAACACTGTTCGATGTATAGTAAGTGGCCCCTCAAACTGTGGAAAGACCAATGTTGTCTTTAATTTGATCACTAATCCGCAGGGATTAAGGTTTAGTAACCTATATATTTTTTCAAAGTCTCTACATCAACCAAAGTATCAATTGCTGGATAAAATCCTATCTGATGTGTCTGATGTTAATTTTTACAAATTTAACGCTAGTGATAGCATTATGCAACCAAACGAAGCGAAACCGTATTCTGTATTTATATTTGACGATGTATCTTGTGAAAATCAGGATACTATTAGAAACTACTTTGCCATGGGAAGACATAATAACATCGACAGCATATATATAGGACAAACTTATAGCAAAATCCCAAAACAACTTATCAGAGATAATGCAAATATTCTAATTGTATTCAAACAAGATGATACTAACCTAAAACATATATATAACGATCATGTGAATGCGGATATGCCATTTGAGAAGTTTAAAGAGCTTTGCGGAAAAGCATGGGCGGAAAAGTATGGATTTTTGGTTATTATGAAAGATCAAGCTATAAAAGATGGTCGTTATAGAATAGGTTTTGATAAATTCGTTTTAATACACTGATTAGCGGTATTACTGTACAAGTCGTCAAGGTGTGAAGATGGTTAACCAGGAAAAGCTATTAAAGGAAATAAAATCACTTAGTGATTCTATTAGACAAAAAAACCGAGCTTTAAAATCAGGTATAAATGAAAGAGAGCAATTTTTAGAAACAACATTCAAACCTGTTACTGAACCTTTAAAGCGATTAGCACAAAATATGGAAAGACCTTCAATTCGCTTCGAAGGAGACAAAATGCTACCAATTTCCAAATATGAAGAAGAATTTCAGAATGATGAAAGTTCTGACCAGTTACAAACATCTGAAGAAAGCGACGAGTATGAAGAAAGCGGAGATATAGGAGATTTAAGGGAAAAGAACATTGCAGGAGATACAAGTACAGAAGATACAAGTGCGGAAGATACAAGAGCAGAAGAAGAGGATATCAACCCATCCAACTTAAGCAAATTAGGCACAGATATTATGTTTAAAGGAACACTTGGAAGAAAATATACATTAAAAATGTTACATGGCACACATGCTAATCGAAATTATCATACATATGGAGCTAGAATAGAGGATAAAGGATTAATGATTGGAGATAGAAAGTTAGATATAAACGAAAATGATGATATAGTTATTGGTGATAAGAAATATAAAGGTACAACAGGTTTGTTTGAACTCATCTTTAAAAATAATCCTGGTAAATATACTAAAAAGGATTTACAATTGTTTAAAAATATACTAGAGTATACAAATGCACATAGAAAAAAATATTCCAAAGAACTACCTATTCATAGAAACAGGTCAATAAAATACACAAACATTATATCTAGTCTTTTCCCCTCGAAATCAAATAAAGCTCCAATTAAAAGAAGAGCTTTATCTTCTGCTGAATTAAATGTTTTGCATAAAAAAAGAAAAACAACTGATCCTACTACATCTGGAAGGGGATTATTAAAAAATTTGTATAAAACCAATATAATATATTACAACGATATAAATAAGTTAGTTGATCGAATGAGGTTATTACATGAAGCTATGGAACCGGGCACACTGGTTTAGAAAACGAATGGGTAGCTTTGGTTGATGAACTGCGAAAACGAGAAATAATTGTTCAGTAGACGTATATATATAGTAAGAACCTAAACGATAGCGATTCAGTTACATCATGAGTGTGGACAAGTTTGGACGGTATTCCGAGTTTGGAGTAAAATCTGGATATAGTGAAAAAAGAGCTGGGTTTCCGTTAACACCTGATGGTAATTATAATTTTGAAGGAAAAGTAATTCAAAATGTTGGTGATCCGCTTTTGTCTTCTGATGCGGTTACGGTACAATACATGGATAAAAGAACCCCGATTGTACACGAAGACCATTGGGGATTTTCCGGTAAAAGGTTAAGCAATATAAAACATCCCATTTATGATGGTGAAGCAGTAAATTTAGCGACTTTAAAATTGTTAACGATTTACAAAAAGAATGAAACTGATACAAGCTATGATGTAAAAAAATTAAAATTGTCAAATGTAGGTGATTGTGAGCAGGATGGAGACGCTGTAAATAAGAAAATATTTGATATAGTACACAAGAAATGGACTACAGAATATGAAAAACATATGGAAAGGTTTGGTGCAGCTTTATTTAATTATATCCATCGGGCTTCAGGAAGAGCTGTAGCTTCAGATGTTGACAGCCACAATTATTTAGACTGGAAAAAGATACACAATCCAGAAAAACCTAATCAATTAGATAAACCGTCTGAGCCTTCTAAAGTCAAGACATTAGGAAAGGGGGATAAAGTGAATGTGATTAATGAACCAACAGAAAACGATGAAGATTATATAAGAGAAAAAAGAATTTAAATACCCATGATAAGGGATAAAGCATCAGTTATATTCGAGAGATGATACAGAGAGGATGATGGAATCCAATATTACTGCGTGGAGTTTAATATCTCAAGAGCCGAGATTTCCCCAAGGAGTGCTGACAGATGGTTTTGTTCAACGGTTTGATAGATATATGGATTGGGAACAACTTTCCATACACTACCTCTTCACAATGACTATGTTAAGAATTTATTTTCACAGAGTTAACTGGATTCATATTTTACAAAGACAACAGTTTTCAGAAAACTTTCTTGTAGAGATGACATCAAATTTTAATAACTGTTGGGAAGTAATAAGTAAATATCAAAATCTCTCTGAAAATAACATTGACAATTTTAAAGATAAACTAGACTGGAATGTGTTATTTAATTACCAACGATTAAGTGGCAAGTTTCTAAGGGAACATGACAACTATTTAGATTTTATTCATTTTACCGAAAACAACGATACCATCACCAGCGGAGAAACATTTGAAACATCTTCAATTACACCTTATTTCTATTTTTACTACTTTTATTTATTATGTCTACATTTAATTAATTAATCCATTTCTATATAATAAATGGATTTTAAACAGTATATATAATACAAGAAGCCAAGACTAATATTACATTCATTGTAAAACATTTATAGAGTGCACCTACTGACTGTAAGTTTGGCTATAAATAGTCATGCCGAGGGCTAAACGCATCAGTCATAATCGAGAGAGATTACAGAGAGGAAGGGGAATAGCATCAACAGCATTTTCTCTATTAAGTAAACCGGTTGGAGCTATTGTTAACAAGGCGATTGATTTATTACCTGTGGAATTACATTTACCTGGAGGATATCAATATTGTGGTCCTGGAACCAAATTAGAGAAACGGCTTGCTAGAGGAGATCCTGGAATAAATAAGCTTGATCAGGCTTGTAAACAGCACGATATAGCGTATTCCAAATTTGGTGATACAAAAAATAGATCAATAGCAGATAGAGCACTTTCTGAGAAAGCTTGGCAAAGAGTAAAATCTAGTGACGCGAGTATTGGTGAAAAAGCATCGTCTTTAGCAGTAACAGCAGCAATGAAAGCAAAAACTACGTTTGGAGGAGGAAAGAGAAGAAGGCGTGGGAAAAGACCCGCTAAGAAACAAGGAGGTAATATCAGAAGAAAACGTCGATCTACTAGTGGTAAAGGTAAAAAGAAACCAACAATATGGTCAATGATAAAAAAGGGAGGAGGACTATACCTAAGACCGTATCGTGTGTATTAAATAAGAAAGAGCAATTAATAATTAAAAACAAAGAATTAACCAATGAAGAACTGATTACATATGCTTCTTGTTTGAAAATCCCATTTTTTAGAGGAGTATTTATGAAAGATGAATTACCGGTTAAAATGTGGAAAAATGAGACTGGTATAGTAAATTTGGATAATAGTGAAGGATTAGGCACTCATTGGGTGTGTTACAAGAAACTTGGTGAAACGATTTATTATTTCGACAGTTTTGGAAACCTTCCACCACCGAAAGAACTTCAACAATACTTTCGTGCGCCAGAAAATGTTTTTTACAATTATACAAGAAAACAACCTGATGATACATCCATTTGCGGTCATTTATGTTTAGACTTTTTAGCTAAAAGTGTTAGTCAACTTTAAGATGTCTTCGTATACAGTGTCATTAACCGGTAACTCATGTACTTTGCGCAGTATTCTGTTTCCAGCGCTACGTTTGCAAAAAGGAAGACTATGGGAAGCCGCATTATTGGATTTAACAACATATAACTCTATTCCAAACGTTAGTGAAGGAATTAATAACAAAATACATTATTACAAGACAAAAGATAATAAAGGAAAATATTCAGCTTTGGAAGAATTCAGTTTACCAACAGGAGCTTATGAAATTGATAATATAAATGAAGTTATACAAAAACATATGGGAAAAGAAAATATAACGATAAAAGGCAATAACAATACAATGAAAGCCGAAATTACTTCTAAGTATTATATTGATTTTGGCCAAGAACGTTCAATTGGTAGTTTATTGGGGTTTTCTAAGGAAACAAAGGTACTAGAACCTAATACAACTCATTCTGGGAATAGAACTGTGACGATCATTAAAGTAAACAGCATAGACATTACATGTAACATTATACAAGGATCCTACAGAGATGGAGAAAATCGGCATATATTACACACATTCTACCCATCAGTCGCACCGGGTTTCAAGATAGTAGAAAAGCCTCAAAACCTTGTGTACCTACCGTTAAACACCAGTTTCATTTCAGACATCGTGCTGAACATAGTGGATCAAGACGGAAACCTTATTGACTTTCGAGGAGAAGCTATTACTGTAAGAATACATATAAAATCATCCGCTTAGATAATGGGGTTATCATTTAAAAAGAGAGAGCCAACCAGCAAAGAGGTCAGTAGCTCATCAGCTGTAGAAGGATTAACAAGTGACAACATTCGTTTTCTAGAAGAAATTGGATTAAAGGTCATTAACAATGGATATACTGGATATAGCGCAGGGCCCAACATTCGACGAGACCTTATGGGAAAAGGAATATCACACGCACAACCCTTACGCTTCGTCCAAATTAAACAATAACGATGAAATTAGGATTCCTATACAACAACAAGACATTTATACTCTTCCATGCGAAAGTTATTTATATATTGAAGGAAAAGTAACAAAAGCTGACGGTACTGTTGGAACCACTGTTCCGTTCATAAATAATCCTATGGCATTTTTGTTTGACGAGATTAGATATGAAATTTCAGGAGTTACAGTCGATTCAACAAAAAAGGTTGGAATTTCCAGTACATTAAAAGGATTAGCGTCTTTAACACCAAATGAGAAGAATCTGTTAGCTGTTGCAGGATGGGTTGCACCAGACAAAAGTATAATTACTCCTGACGCTTCGGGAAACTTTGATTTTTACGTACCTTTAAGATTACTTTTAGGATTTGCTGAAGATTACAGAAGAATAATAATAAATGTAAAACAAGAACTAGTTTTATTAAGGTCATCAAACGATAATGATATTATTAAAGCATCTGCTGGAACAACTGAAGCCAATTTAGACTGGAAACTAACATTAGACAAGATTGTTTGGAGAGTACCACATGTGCGACTAAATGATGAACACAGGATTACATTATTAAGAAAGTTAAAATCAGATCGAGACATTGTAATGCCATTCAGAAGCTGGGAGTTTCATGAATACCCCGTTTTACCTTCAACACAACGGCATACATGGACTGTAAAAACTTCTACTCATTTGGAAAAAGCGAGATATGTAATCTTTGGATTACAAACAAAGAAAAAAAGTATATTAACTGAAAATGCTGGTGAATTTGACCATTGTAAATTAACAAACTGTAAAGTGTTCCTGAATTCACAATTCTTTCCCTATGACAACTTTAATATCTCTTTTGATAAAAAAAGGTACAGTGTTTTATACGATATGTACGCTAGGTTCCAAAATTCATATTACGGCAAAACAAACACACCTCTACTATCTCCCGTACAGTTTGAATCGAAAGCTCCGATTGTTGTAATTGATTGCTCCAAACAAAACGAATCTGTAAAATCGTCTAGTGTTGATATAAAAATAGAAATGGAATTTCAAGAAAACGTACCTGCAAATACATCTGCGTATTGTTTAATTTTGCACGATAAAATTGTTACATACACACCGTTGACTGGTATCGTAAAGACGGTATTGTAAAACGTTGTACCACCACCGGCACCGCCACTGTCGCTAACCTATAAATAGCGGAGCAACAATGCAGGTCTTCAGTTGATCGTCTATCGTCGCATGGGCAACATCTTCTACAAAATGAGTTCTCCATCTGTTGTACAAGGTGATGCAGAGGTAGCACCGTTATTGGAACGTGATAATACTAGTGAAGAAGAAATCATCAAGGAAATAACTGCATTTTTAAAGTTTGGTAAAAGAGATAGAGAGGAGGAAAGTAATGCAGACCCATCAAAGGTAGTACCAAAGAGGAAGAAGAAAGTTGAAGAAAATATTCCTCCTCACATTTTAACTGAAGTTTTTTTGCGAATCTTTTACCCCATCTCAGCATGCATCAGTAAAAGTGTATCAGTTGGATTGATGAAGTCATTGGATTATTCCCCTACAGTAATACTACACCATGGAACAAAAAAGGTTTTATTTTCGCAAAATGCTTGGGAGTCATTTTTGAAACATGTACATTTAATAGAATGTTATTTAACTAACAGTTTGTGTGGAAGGAAAACACATATTCGACTTTTGGATTGTGACAATGAAATCGATATTGTTAAACATCGTGGACAACTACAAGTGCGAATTAGAGACTTGACTCAACATGAAAATAAGATTCTACTGTCACGTGAAGAATTCTACGTTTTAAACTACGCAACAGAACCTATTACAAGGTACATGAGACAGTTGGTATTTGCAAGCGCTATTATTAAAGAATATTTGGTCGATACTTTGGAAAAACAACCTGATAGCACCATCGTGTACGGACCTGTGGATACATCTATTTTTAATAGAATACCTCATGAAGTTTGCATGTGGAGAAAGTTAAAGGATTTTGAACCACTTGTAGAAATCGCTACAGAAGCTACAGAAGAAACAACACAGGAAGAAGAAACGGAGAAACAAGAAGAAGAAGAAAACGAAACACAAGAAGAAGTTAAAAAAGACTAAAGTTTGACTTAGTAAAGAAGAACACACGTGGGGTAGGCCTATTGGGGACGGTGCCCACGTTAAATATACACCAACGCGCCTGCAACTGTACGGCCTGGTATTTAACCTACCGTGGTGTGGAAAACAGTTTAGTTGATCGCTAGGTGCCATGATGAGCGGAGGGGATGAAGAAGTGAGTGTAAAGCCTTGTGTAATAGAATTTCAAGCATTTCGAAATAATGATGATAGGTTTATTATCAAGGAATTAGTAATTTTAGACTTGCTTACATTTGTAGTTTACCCATTCACGTTTGAAGCTCCTTTTTCTTTTAACAACCTTAACGCCAAAGCAAAAAGTACAAACAAATGGATAACAAACTACTTTCATCACATACATTGGTATGAAGGATTTATAAGCTACAGTAATTTGCACAGTATTATGTTTAACTTTTGCAAACAATATTCACATATATACACAAGAGGATTAGAAAAAAGGAACTGGATACAAAAGTACACGCACGGTGATGTTTTCGATATAACCATCGGTAAGGACTTTAACATTAATCTCGGTAATATTTGTGTTGCTGCAAAAGATCCTAAACACGGACAATTAAACTGCGCATTGCACAACGCATATCGTTTGGCTGCTTACTTGGAACAAACGCAGAAATGTGGTGGGGGTAGCAAAGAACCGGAATGTGGTGGGGGTAGCGGGGCCTATAAATACGAGGAGCCAACACCGCTCCGGCACGAGTATTATTCGAGACTCCGAAGAGGCAACATCACAGAAGACACTACAACCACCACTGACGAAGATGACATCACAACAGTTTCTACAAACACTGGTTGATCAATTCAACACTCATTCAAAATCCGACCTTCTGCTAACTAAAAAGTGTTCAGAACTAAAAGAACAAAAACACTACATTATTCATAACATCAAGAAAGTGGAAACCACACATGGAGAAGCAATTCTAGTTTCATTGAGCGAAGGACCTTTCTCTCCAGGAGATGAGCCGAAGTTTCAAGTATTTCTTCCAAAACGATTTGTTCAACTGCTACAAAATGAAGATTTGCGAGATATTCAACCGGGGACGTTGTATTTGGTATCACACGGTGTAAGCGGCAACAACTCGACGGAACTCACTCTGCACATCACGCATCCTTGTACATAATGTCTCTGTTTGTATTTTATTGTTTGTATTTCTAGTTATCAATGTTAAACTTAAGTTTATTGTATTGTAAGATGTTTGTTTAATAAAGAAAATAAAAAAAAAAAAATAAATAAAATAAAATAAAAAATAAAAACAGCAACACAGCAGTATATTATTTTATATACTGCTGTGTTGCTTTTTTTAAAATTCAAATGGATGACCTTGAACTTTCATTCAGGGTTAACTTATGAAGAGGTATAAAAGAGAGGGAGCAGTGAAGTTAGTCTCAGTCTTGTCTAACACACGCTGCAGCTAACATGTCGGTGTCACCTATGAAAAATTTATTTTTCGATAACAATTTGAAGACATATTGTTGCGAGTTACAATGTTTTAAAATACCAGGCGATCAAGTTGACGGGAAAGCTTGTCGTAAGTGCAAGTGTTTCAGCTATTGCATATGTAGATGTAAAACGTATCAAATGAACCGACAAGATAAACTACAAGAATTACGCCGAAGGATTGCATTACTGTGGCGGCGAATGTAGTAGCAACCAGCTGCCACCTGCCGCCTGCCATCTGCTGTCCGCCATCTTCTCCGCCCCACCATTTTGTTTGATACCAGAACGCTAGCTAGCGAATAGTCAGTACACCTCCGGCTCTCGACTGGTGAACATCGAGTGCTCTTCACAAACGTAAAACATTGTATTAAAATGTCCATTAAAATTAGGTGTATTCATTATGACTCTATTCATCTGGCGACTTTCCAAGACCTCGAGGTTTTTAATGAAGAGTTAAGACTTCTCATTGCGTCCGGTTACGATTTATCTTTGGAACTTTACGCATCAAAAAACAACATGGACTCTGCGCAGGAATCGAAGTATATACCGTCTTTCTTCAGAAAGCGAAGTGATGGCCGCAACTCGTCCGGATCAACAACATCGATGACAACCAACAACGGGGAACTATTGTAAACATGAATTATTGTAAACATAACTTATTGTAAATAAAAATAAAGTAATATTTGTATTAGTACTACCTCGCACTCGTATCATTCGATTGCTTCATTCGATAATTTTCATTCGATATTTTATCGAATTAAAACTATCGAATCACAATCGGATTTTACGCGTGCGAGGTAGTACTTTTTTAAAATTACCTCCCCGTGACCTTGAACTTTGAACTTTAACTCATTTCGTCACAAAACCGCCTACGTCACTGGCTCAGCCCCAGATAACATCTTTCATGACTCAGCACTTCCGGTCACGTGACCGGATGACGTCACTTCCGGCGCAAAACCCGCAAACCCACACTACTTGTGAACATGGCATTATAGCCGAAACACGTGTCAGCAGAATAAAATGAAATTAAAAGGGTACTCAGGTATTTTAAATCTATTTAGAATTATATATATATATGTCTCTGTTAACACGATAACTTGAGTAAAATAGTCCAATTTTGATGAAATTTGGCTCAAATTTGTAAAGTGACATTCATGACTTTAAGTTCGAAAATCAGAAAAATCGGACCATAGGAAGAAGGTTTATGGGGGTTTTAAAGTTTCCAAAAATCAGTTTTTTGCACTTTTCACCCTAAAATTTTCAAAACATTCAATTTTGGTTTTGAGCATTTTAAATAGCTTAAAAAAACAAATAATATAGTATTTCGAGTTATTAACCTAGGTTAAGTGGTTGCGAAGAAAATTAAAAAAAACCTGCTCATAAAATCTCCCATGTTAATCTTATGGGAAAAAGGTTTTTGGCTTTTCCTCAGTTCATTTTAGTGTAACCTTCACATTTGCTTTTACAAATCGATTCAGCTCTACAAAACAATCATTTTGGTGTTTCAAATCAAATCAAATCAAATATATTTACTGCCACAAAACAAAATAAATTGCATTAGCATACGTCATTACAAACATTTTTCTAAAACTAAACATATTTCTTGTCAAAATAATCCTTAACATTATAAAAACTACTTTTAAGTAGGAACCTTTTTACATTTCTTTTAAAGGTGACTAGATTACATTCTTTACATTCTTGTTTAAGAGTGGTCGGAAGGCTATTGAACATTTTTATACAATTATAAACTGTGTGGTTTTTGAAAAATGTTGATTTGAGTGGTGGTATGTTATAATTGTGCTTGTTTCTGGTTTTACTATTTGACGATGGTAAAAATTGTGATTCTACGTCCAACCGTAGCAGAGATAGTCAAAGTGCCAAACACAGTACGTTGTCCAATTTTATCCTTATGGCGAATAAATCAAATGTGATATCTCGATTATTTATGAATGTTATATTGATGAAACTTGGTATGTGGCTTCACGAAGTACTGGTATATTTATATTTGCACAAACAATTGATTTGTTGTTGATTACCCCAGGAGCAGCAAACCTGCATACTCAGCCCTAATGTTATTCTTATGGAGAATAAGTAAAGTTTTATATCTCCCTTAATTATGAACATAAATTAATAAAACTTAGTACGTAGCTTCACCTGGTTGAGTTATATTGATAATTGCATTAAAAAACATATTTTGTGTTCCTTGTTGCAGCAAACCTGCGTACTCAGCCCTAATGTTATTCTTATGGAGAATAAATAAAATGCTATAGTTCACTTATTTATTTATGTATTTTTATGAAACTTGGTAAGTGGCTTTATGTGGTAGTGAGAAACATATTGCTGCATTGGAAATTCGCTGTGTGCGCAGGTTTGCTGCGACGGGGGTATTCATTTGATGTGTACTATTTCACTAAGTACATATTTGACAACAGACTTATGGGCCATCCTATATATTATAGGTTACTAGTATACCTTCTGCTTGAACACGAGTAAATTTTTTTCTTCATATTTTCTGAATCTGCATCATTCCTCTCACTGCTTTGTCATTCCATAAGTCAGTATTTGTATAATATCTGTTATACCATCTGTGCATCTGTGCTGTGTTTTTTTAATGTGTACACAGCTGTTAAATATACAATTCAACTAATTAATATTCTTCCATAAGATTTATATTGAAGTTTTGACGGTCTGTGAGGCATTGTCCAAAAGACAAATGTAAATTATAAGGAAATTCGTAGAATCTACTCATTGAATTCTTTAAATTATTTGTAGGCTTACCTTAACAACCAAAAAAATTTAAATCCAATTCGATTTCAGGTCCATAGACTCATCATCAGTGGATGCATAGGAAACCAAGTGTTTCAAAGTTATCATCCTTGACTGGTTTTCGTCTAGATTTCACACATATATACATAAACGAAATTTTAAACACTGAATAGACATTTAACACATTTTATGGGAGCTCCCAACCTAACCTCAAAATTACTTGTTGATGGCTTGATATCACGAGGTCGAAGGACAAGGTTCGTAGGACCAGGTGTGCTTATTTACATAAGAGTAATGTTCGCTGCAAAGACGTCTTACGAGGGCTTCCAGCTGATTCATAAATCAACAACATACCATAAAGTGTTGCCAACCTTAAGGGTATAATAATGGTACAGCTATTTTTAAATTGTCACTGGACATGCAGAAAGAAGATTTAAACCCTTAATCCATTAATCTAATAGTACAAATAAATCAAAACAATATATTAGTTTCATAAAATAACAGCTTATCAAAGAATGTAAGCAGTTAAACAATATTAATTCTAATTACACTGATGAGTAAAATATGGTACTCATACGATAAATATCGTGTTTCCAGCAACACTGCAGATTGGATTGGTGATGACGTGACCTTCCAGCTGTTTTTACGAGGTCTCTTCCGGTAAAGTAGAACCTTAAATAGATCGACTCAGCACACCTGGTCTGAAAGCTCTACGAACCTTGGTCGAAGTATACTATGATTCTTTAAATTGACACATCAAGAATAGAAATCGGTTCAGTAGCCACATAGATCTTGCTCTTATAAAACCCATCTTATGTATTAATATTAGGATTTTGATTGTCAAATTCACTCGAAATAACTTGACTACGAACAGAATTTTAATCGTTTCCGTGAAATGAAAAAGGGAAGGTCATTCAGTAGCAAGGTCCATAGATAGTTCGTAAGGTTCAGCAGGTGATAGGTGTAAGGTGTGCAGTCGGTGAAATTAAGGGTTTCTAGGTAACCGGAAGAGACATCGTAAAACAGCTATAAGGTCGCGTGATGATAATCCAATCTGCAGTGTTGCTGGAAACACGATATTTATTGTACGAGTACCATATTTTCCTCATTAGTGTAATTATAATTAACATATTTTAACTGCTTACCATTCTATGATAAGCTGTTATTTTATGAAACTAATATATTGTTTTGATTTATTTTAATTATTAGATTAATCGATTAAGGGTTTAAATGTTCTTTCTGCATGTCCAGGGACAATTTAAAAATAGCTGTACCATTATTATACCCTTAAGGTTGGCAACACTTGATGGTATGTTGTTGATTTATGAATCAGCTGGACGCCCTCGTAAGACATCTTTGCTGCGAACATTACTCTTATGTACATAAGCACACCTGGTATGAAAGCTCTACGAACCTTGAGTTTTAACAATGTATAATAAATCTAACGAGTGTTCCTGTTAAGCTAAGTGATAAAGTGCGTGACGTGATTTTCTGCTGATAAGGACTCATCCCCGAACACAGACGAAGAGTCTTATTGGGGATTATTTTCATTCCTGTACTTGTTTTTCACTTCTTGTAAACTTTTTATTATTGTCAGGATTCAAGTATAGTTTTATTTGATTTGAATGGATTAAGGATTTAAACTTTCTTTCTGAATATCCAGTGACAATTTAAAAATAGCTGTACCATTGTTATCCCCTGTAAGATTGGCAAAATTTTAACTATATTGTTGATTTATGCATCAGCTGGACGCCCTCGCAAGACATCTTTGCTGCGAACATTACTCTTATGGAAAAAATCATACCTGGGCTGAAAGCTCTACGAACCTTCATTCAGTAGTCGGTTTCGTGTATTCTTCAAGGTCAGTGGGTTTGAACCAAGGTTCGTAGAGGTTTCAGACCAGGTGTGCTTATTTATATAAGAGTAATGTTCGCAGCAAAGAATCTTACGAGGGCGTCCAGCTGATTTATAAATCAACAACATATCATAAAGTGTTGCCAACCTTAAGGGTATAGTAATGGTGCAGCTATTTTTAAATTGTCACTGGACATGCAGAAAGAAAATTTAAACCCTTAATCGATTAATCTAACAATAAAAATACGTCAATAACAAATACGTCAAACTAACAATATATTAGTTTCATAAAATAACAGCTTAACATCAAATTTAAGCAGTTAAACAATGTTAATTCTAATTAAAATTATGAGGAAAATATGGTACTCGTACGATAAATATCGTGTTTCCAGCAACCCTGAAGATTGGATTGGTGATGACATGACCTTACAGCTGTTTTTACGAGGTCTCTTCCGGTTAAGTAGAAAACCTTAAATAGATCGACTCAGCACACCTGGACTGAAAGCTCTACGAACCTCGGGTTTAAAACACGTTTGGCCACATGTTTATCAACCATAAAACAGCTGGTCATGTGTATCAGCTGTTACCCCCTCCCACCACGCCCCCCCTGTCGGTTTCCATGGAGACCTGACAACGACAACTTGTGTCTCATTGGGTTAGTCCGTGCGTGCCGTCTCCACGCGGTAGTCAAGTAACCACACGGTACTTTCTTCTTTATCAGGTTTGTTCCTGCAATTGTTTACTTTTTTTAGTAGACTTTGTTAGACCCTAACAAAAATTATATTGCTTAATTTTATTTTTATAGTTGTTTTTTTATGTCCGGTCATAAACATTTTGTGGCAGATGAATTTCTGGGATCCATAAAAACAAACAGGCAACAAACAAACAAAGCTTTTCCTGGTATATGTTTTTTATAATTTGGCTCAACTATATTACTCAACTGTAATCATTGCGAGTCAAATAAATATAAAGGGTATATTGTATGTATATATTGTAAAGTGAATTGAATATAAAATGTATTTATTTATTTTTATTTTGTTGTAATTTTACGAGGTTCAAGCACGTTGTCACTGGTATCATTTAAAAAACTAAATCAATGGAAAGCTAAATATTTAGCAGTTTCAAGCAACTTTAATCGGGGTGCAATATTTTATTCAAAATGGAAAACTGTTCACTATATCCATTTGTCTTAGTTGTGTGCTTATTAAAGGTATTGTACGTGTTATATTCACACTCACAATATTTTATGGGTGATTCGATGAAAATAAACATTAATGAACGGAATTAAAATGTTGGCATGAGCGCGTAAAATACTCCGAGAGTATTGTAACAGAATTGTTATACATTTTGACACACAAAGGTAAAATTTAAACCACCTCCGATTTTTACAATGAATAAAACGTGTGTGTTGATATTGAAAACCATTTTAATTAAATGTTTCAATCCCAATGCATTCTACATTCTATCTTGTTTACTCATTTGTATGTTACAATATTCCCATTACAAAGCAAGTAAAGAAAATACAAATATACGGTATTATATTAATAAAATTACAACTAAGTTAGATTTGAGTTTTTATTTTTGTTTTATTACACTGTATTTATCTAAGTATTGACTTGAGTGGTTTTGAAATACAGTTGTATTATACTGAAAACCGCTTGAAATAAAAATACGTTTCTATTATATTCTATTCTATTTCATTATATTTTATTAAAATAACACTTCTCGAAACTAACTGATGTAAACAATATCGTAGTCAATATAAACAGAAAAAACAACTTACACTACAACTGTTTGTGTAGTAACAGTTTTTTTCCTCCTACAACTCAATATTTACTACAATTAACACAATATTTAATGTTTTATCAACAATGGCAATAACAACTACCTTTTCCGACATATATTGTCTACCTATTTGATTCACATGCAAGCATAAATAACTAATAATTTTCTTTTCATTTTATAATGAAGTAATTAAGACAATTTAAAATTAAGCTAATCTCCTTTCACGAACGTCAGTGTTAATAAGGAAAACGAATTCGCCCAGGTGGACCTAACCCTGACAATAGCACCATCCTTTAGTTTAATATTAATATTACACATTAATCACATGTGAAATTTAATCGAAAGAGGCGTTTTCGGTATCACGATTTTATATTAAGGATAATTTGTCTTTGTTTGTGGCTGGCATGAAATTAAAAAATATTATCCCTTAAATTCCTTTGGGCCAATACCTTTAATTTGAGCCATCTTTCATCATCCTGCGATTTAATAAACCTCCAAAATTGCTTAATCAAAAACAATCTTATAGCATTAGTAATATAGATAGTTTTTAGTTCAGCCATGCAGATGGATTCTAATTCTTTCGCGAGCATAACAACCTGCGGAGGAGTTACATTATTGAGAACAACGACGATATTTTCAAATTATATAGGCCTATTTGTTATTATTATTAGTATTATTGCTAATATAGATATATATTTTTTAATACTTAATTCTATAAACGTTTGTTAGCAGTAAGTATCCTCAGAGAAAATCGTTACCTAATACAAGCTGTCATATAAAAATATTCGTTTTGAAAACAGCTCCCACTCTCCAGTATGAAACCGAAAAAACTTAAAAATTCATTGTAATTTCAATAACATATTTTCGGGAAACTCCTTCTTTGATTGGTCAAATATGTTGCCCCAAAATTGTTCTTTTATAATGACAGTATTTATATCTTGACAAAATTTGCTGTAAGACCAAAAATAAGCTGGATTTTAAATTGTATTTATCTATGTAAATAAGCATGGGAAAACGTGCTACCATTTTATTTTTGTATCAGAACTAATACAATGGATTAATTAAATTGTAATAAAATTGAATATTGAATGATCTTGCACATAATGTATATATTTTTAAAATAACCCCGTAGCAGCAAACCTACGTACTCAGCGAATTTCTAATACCTATACATGTATCTTAATACCACATAAATCCACATACCAAGTTTCATCAATATACATTCATAAGAAAACTATTTATGATATTTTAATTTTCTCCATAATAATAACATGGCGGCTGAGTATGCAGGTTTGCTGAAGCAAGGAACACAAAAATGTTTTTTTTTACAAAGATCAATATAACTCAAGTAGGTAAAGCCACATACCAAATTGTATTAATTTATGTCAATAATTAAGGGAGATAACACGTTACTTATTCTCCTTAAGAATAACATGGGGGCTGAGTACGCAGGTTTGCTGCTACGGCAACTATCGGCCAAAACATTATTTTTAGTGCAAATATCAATCAACGATATGAATCAATATACCAAGTTTCATCAGGATAAGTTGATAAATAAGCGAGATATACAATTTTTCTTATTCTCCATAATAATAACATTGTACAACGTACTGTGTTTAGCACTTTCAATATCTCTGTATCCATTTGACGTAGAGCAATGATCAAAACACCAAATTGCACGTCTTTTTAAGCTGTTTCCAATGGAAAAATTAAAATTTCACTTTTTCAAAAATTATATGTAAACAACTCAAAAAACCCATTTTTGGGGTACAAACCCCCCCCCCCCAAAATACTCCTTTAGGTAGGTCGATCTGTCTGGTTTTCGAACTTAAAGTCAAAAATGCTACTTTACACGTTTATTACCATGCCGACTACGATAATAGCTTCTTCCCCATAGGGGAAATTAGCTAAAAATAAGCCGATGTTTGTGACAATGCTACCGTCGAAGCTTATGTGTTGTTTAAATCATTGTTTATGCATTATTTGAAAGCCCTTGACATCTAGATGTGTCTTTTTCGGTTTGGAAACATCTACCTTCAGGGCGCCGCCCCCCAAGTTCCAATATTATTCTTACAGAAGAATACAAATTAATTTAATTGAACCTTTAACAGATGTTGATACTAACAAAACATAGTACGGATACTAGAACAATTCTTTGAAACTAGCTTCTGGAATGGCATCACAATATATACTAATAGAGTCGTATAAGAGATGGATAATCCCCAAAAAAGAAACTTACTCTCAAAAGGGTTTATTAGTTATTGTTCGGCAATTTTAGGGATATAAAACCTCGCATACATGTTTGGTATCAAAATCCCTTACATTCTAGATGAGCCTTTTACGGTTATGAGAAACATCCAACTTCAGGGCTCAGCCCCATGGGCTTTTTAAAATCCAATGTTAATTCTATGGAGTAATTTTATTTAGTGAGACAGCTGACGATTATGCACAATGTTTCGAACATCTGGCCCTCCATCTGCCACATTACATCTGGCCACCTGAGGCCCCGTGTCGGAGAACGGGGTATCAGCTATTGTAATGTTTTTTAGTTTTCATTGTTGACAAATAAATAACAGTAATTAAATTTATGTTCATAAACCCTACACTCTAATACGAGTAAGGTTTGCTTGCTTGTATGCTTGCTTGCAACTCTGATCTCAAAAACGGCTGCAACGATTTCCATCAAAAGTTTTAATTAGCGAATTTTTGGGTTAAAAATAGGTCGAGACAGAACGAATCATGTAAAAAAACGAATTTTAAAGGTTAAAAAATTAACATTGGGCTTATGGAGTTTCAATTCAAAACAAAAGAATCATAACAGCTGTTTATAATCAATCAATGAACTTTCAAAGTAATACTCATGTATCCGGTTTCCTGAGAGCAGTAACTAAAACCATAGAATGAAGATTACATACAGTATGGTCTTGTCATATCCAAAATGAAGCAAAGGGACATTGAGCTATTATAAAAACTGGAGTGTCGTTGAACATGCACAAAAGAGGCAAATGAGCTGCGAGTAATGAGCTGCTCGTTAGTGGTGTAAAACTACTCCAAGTGTTCTATTTAAACTGACTGGCCATCCCCGAGCGAAGCTCGGTCCCCAGGTACTGCCATTAAAACTACCACGTTTCCGTATAAAAACTAATACAAGATAGACAAAACTAATATCGTCAATTATAAAAGTCACCTTGAACACAGACCTAACATTGAAACGTTGAACTCACTTCAAGTTTCTCTGTTTCTTCCTGGAAGTAGTCATCTTTACGCAACAAATAATTTTGTAAATGGATGGGCAGTCCGTTTCTTGTGACGCAATCCAGCTTTCTCACAAACAATATAATGAAGACCTCTTCACAGTTGACATATTTCATCGTTTTCTAGTGTTCTACGTAGACGATAATATTTACAACATTTCATTTAACGCAAAGTTTCCCTTCATTTAACGTAATTTCAGATAATGCAAATTTTAAATTAAAAACTTCTTTATCATAGTTTTAGTCTTATACTAACTGCAATTTTATCTAAATCTGTTAAATATATTACTGAAATATTTTATCTGAAAAATACAGAACAGTTGTATCACAAATATTTGAATTTAGTCATTAAAAAACTTGATTTAATACTTTTAAGAGAGCAAATCCAATACAGATAAACTCTGTATTGAATTGTAAACGCGGAGCTGGAATTAAATTTGTTCAGGATTATTTGACACTGTATTTACACCAAACATCTTACAATATACAATTTTGTATTTATCAAAGATTCCAATTAAAAGGACAAATTAATAATGACGTAATCATTATCATTACTAAAAAAAATTTGATTTAGATTAACATTTATCACAATTACGTCAAATCTCGATATGTAACACGAATGTTCTAAATTTATATATTCGGCATGAATGGCGTATCCAATAATAATCGCATAACCAATAAATAATCGTATCTAATAACGTAGTTAGTAAAACAGCTAAGATTATTTAGCGTGCATCGCATAATTCAATGTATCGCAACTGATAAGAGATCTGATTCATTGGTTGAATCAAGACCATGAACTGTAGTCAATGAACAGCTGCCAACACTTGGTAGGCTATTCGCTCATGTCGCGTGTTATTTCAACAATGCTTCTCTGTCTGTGAATTGGCGCGGCTGGGCCAATATGTAATGGCTTGCTTCAGTTTTATATCATGATAAATGTTCAAAAACTTACAGTGTTTCCATTTTCGGGATTTGTATCCCAATTTTGGTGTATTTTAACGTTCCGTGGGATAAAATGGGATTGTGGGATAGTGTGAGATATTTTGAACGAAAATATTGAATGAGATACTTTGCTACTGTTCTTTTTTTATCAGCTGTGTAAAATCTGTCTTACCAAATTTCGTAATACATTTTGACAATTATAAACAAAATTAGATCTGTAATATCTTCAATGTAAATATACGTTGGTTTCAAATCAAAACTTTAATAAAAGTTCACACTTCCTAGGAACAGGTTTAATGGTGGGTTTACAAAGATTTCTCTAACTATAGGTGCAGAGAATACTTACTAAATCATTTGTGTAATATAATATATTAATTCTTTTTTTTCAAACCAAATAATACAAGGAGCTTCACAAATGATACATGATATTAACGATACTAACTACTGCTACTTGATCACTTTAAACTTGATACTAACTGATATTAAGTCCATACCATTTTTAGAAACTCAAAGGTATATTAGGGATAAAGTGGGATTTCCTTACAAATTCGGTAGGATATTTTTTACTGCGGAGTGGAAAACCCGCTTACAAAATGCATAAAGCAGACAGAAAGCTGATGTCAAAATTCTGACTGCACATTATATTTCCTGAATTAACTGTATGCGGAACCGTCGCGACGCGTCGAGGAACCTGTACCCGCTATGGGGTTCATGAACATTCAAGATGTTAAGAAAGGGAAGTTATGTGGTGTTAGGGGTGTGCAGAGAATTTAATTTCAACTAAAGTAAAATTTGAACGTTCTACAACATTTAAAATATTTCAATTTAAAATAAAATTACAAGTATTTCAATCAGTAATCGTAAAAGTAAATTTATTGGCAGTTAAGTACAGTATTTATCAAAGCATTATTTTCTGTTCCAAAGTTCAGTTAAATTTGAAAAGTCTCTATGAAAAATCGAGCTAAAACGTCATTAAACATTATGTTGATTACAATTAAACTAAATGTTTCTTTGTTAACACTTTTGAAAAATACCCACTATTAACACGGGGTAGGACCAGTTTAGTATTTCCCTTTTTATAGATTACTGAGTTTAAAACGTTACGTTATGCAGTATTGGGCAATATCATGATATGAAATTACTCGATCGAACCAAGTGAAAGGTTATCTATTAAATATTCTTGAGAATATCAACTAGCCATCGGCATCGGCGCAAAGCTGATAAGTTTAAAGATTTCATCTTCTTACTTTACGTCTTTGTTAATCATAAGTCTTTTAGTTTTATAATTTTATTTTTAATTTAAATTAAATTTCAAACATAATTTACATCAATGTTGTGATGAATCCAACTTACCATTTTTTTACAAGTTAATTACACATATTAATCGTATAACCGGTTTAAATTAGTAATAATATATATATATATATATATATATATATATATATATATATAAATTAAATGTTCACTTTAAACAAAAATGTATGTACATCTTATGAAGAAAACTGTTATATATTTTCTATAATAAAATACTGTGCCTTTAAGTTAAATTAATTTCCCAAAAATATTATTTAAACAAATAGATATTAAAACCTGTAAAATATACTTTATATATAGTTATTCTGATTATTTTTTAATATAAAAGTTATATTTTAAACGATGATGAAATATTGATAATCTTTGGTAATGATAAGACTGTTATATATTGAGATATTATTAAAACTGACCACCACATGAGTAATAGGGTAAACAATGTATATTGCATATTGCAATATTGCACATAATATTGCATATAATGTTGCATAATATTGCACATTTACATATTGCACATTTACATATTGCACATTATTGCATATTGCTACATTAGATAGTGATCTTGCCTTCTCATATTTAGCTCTTTTCTACTATACCCTCCGTCGCATCGTTGCCATGACTACGGGCACCCTTATTTATAACACAGACATGAAGGAGATTTCAAATTCATACTTAAGTCAACAGCGGAGAATTTATCGACCAAACTCCGGGATATATTAAATTTAAAATATTCCGTCAAAAAATTATTATTAAATTAATGTATTACGATTTTACTAACTTTACTAACATAGATTATGTTTATAGCTTCAGGATTGTTAAGCATTTAGGATCCGTTGTGTATGTTGGCAGTTTTTAAAAATCCACAGAGACAGGAAATTTTATAAAAATCAGAGAATTTTAAGGTAATAAATACTGTCATTGAAATGCATATACGTATTAGAGAATATATATTGTGATGTCCGCTTTTACAGCGTTAATAACTCGTTTTTTCACCAACAAGTCATATTTTCCGCGGCATCTTTTAACAAGGGAAGGTAGGATACGTTTATTTTTGGACGGAGGCATGTGTAAAGTATATAGCTCAAGTATACAAGTTATACAATGTGTAAAGTATACAATGATGTGTAAAGTATACAGTAGATATAACTTAAACTTTTGCATAGTTATTTAACGTTCATCATTACATCACTACCTGTTAGAACATGTTTCCTTTGCAGTAGGGCCTATAACGCAGTAATAAAGCTATGTTTTAGTTGGTGTCTGAAAATTGTTTAATATATATTGAATTAAAATGCTATGGATGACACGACAATATTAAAGTTATTACCACAATTAAACTATTAATTCACCGATTATAATATCTTAGCGAATAATATTATAAGCGAAATTTGTAAGCCAAAACTTTGGGAGTTTGGCGAAACGCAGGATGATTGGAGACGACTCAAATTAAAGGTCTCGATCCCAGGGACTCGGGAAAAATAGCAGAATTTCTACAGGGTTACAAGCAAACAAGAAATAACGTAAAACATCCGCCATAAGAAAAGCATGGAGATTTAAAAACGTCTGCTTTGTTTACTTTAAAACATGTTATTAAGTGTCTACTGTGTTTACGAACTGGCATGTGTTCCTAAAAATCAGATAGGACAGAGTATTGGGGCAAGGTTAGAGGCAATGGCCCCTTCAAGACACTAGTTCTATTTACTTTAGTATAGGTATCGATAGGTAACAAAATTATTGTACATCGTGAGATATAATCACGAACATAAATAAAAATTATGATTTCTTATACTTTATTCAGATTGTTTAAACTTAATTCACAAGTATTTAGGTATTGATTAATATTCCTCTCTCATTTTCATTTCGGATTCTATAAACAGAATTTACGTTTTTTAAAGGATAATATGGCAGATATATAGGGCCTACTGGGAAGAATCATTAAAAATCTTAATTTATGAATATTTAAAGGTGTAAACACTCGATGAAGTTTGGCATATTTTAAAATTGTTAAGGCATCAACAACAACATCAACAATTAAGATAATACATGACAATTAAGATACTCAATAACAAATTAAGACATCATAAAATAAACAATTTCCAGGAGTTCCATCTATGAAAGCCTCGACTTGTCAGCTTCATGAAGAGTGGCAGGTTGAGTTACTTTGTCGTAAAACTAATTAATATTTAATCTCTATTTCTCATTAGAAAAGTGTTTTAAGATCGCTTTTAATTTCGTTACAAAAGTCATGGATTTTTACTCTACGACAGGTAATTAATTGCTACATCGCAACTGATAAGCATATTTGTAATGTTTTTGTTACGTAATGTTGTTTTTATTTGTTTTGCAAATACAATTTCAAAGTATTATTAGATTTTCCCCTATTTTATCTTTTGATGTTGGCACTTCTGGCTGCCAGATTGTGGTACACATAAGTTTCAATGCTGTGAAAGTAATTTACTTCCATTTTAAAGAGTGATATATATATATCAAGAAGAATACATTTACGAATTTTATTCCCGATAAACATTTTATGATGTTTTCATGTTCCTTAAATTATACGATCATAGTTAAATTTAATGTATACGGTGCAAGTACAACATCTATAACTGCGTTGTTTTGACTCTCTTTAATCTCTTCGTGGAGTTCTGAAGACCTATTTGAGGTGGTATCATGTTTATACTTTCTACCATTTCAAAATGGCGGCCATTTTTGTTTTTCAAAGCTAAATATCTTAAAACCCGTAAAATTTATGGAAGAACTGTAGGAATCAAAAAGTTGTGGCATTTTGTCTTAAAAGTAATGATATTAAAATATTAACTACAGGATGATAAATAACTGAGTTGCTGTGATTTGTAGAAGTTAAATCATGATTTTTTTTGTCATTTCAGGGCTGAAACATCATGTTTTATCTCAGTTATTTATTATCCTATAGTTAATATCTTAATATCATTACTTTTAGGACAAAATGCCACAACTTTTTGATCCCTACAGTTCTTTCATAAATTTTATGGGTTTTAAGATATTTAGCTTTGAAAAACAAAATTGGCCGCCAATTTTAAATAGTACAAAGTAGAAACTTGATATTTCATAAAAAATGGGCCTTATTAGATGTAATACATGCACCAAATTTGAAGTCGAAATCTTCAGATCTTTCTAAGATACAACGTATTAATTAAAAAAACCCATACAGACCGACAGACGGAAAACTAGTCACTGGAGGCCCATGTTTATATTGCAAAATATGTATGTCTCAACTTAAGGAACAATTTTTTTATGAAATTTTCCAGAGAGTTCCGGGACACCCTGTATATATTCTTGTTTATTCCATCAGAAACATTTATTAAGTTACAAGAGCAACTATACTACTGTAAAACTACTTTAAAATATGTAGCAACAGTTATAATTTAAATCAGTGAGAATAAGTAACCTAAGTTACGGAATGATTAATACATTAGTTTGGATTTCTAAAAACAATTTTTAAGAACTATAATATATATTTCGTTTCAAAATTTCAGTTATACTAAAAATGTCTGTTAAGTCGTAAGACACTCTATACATGCTCGACGTTCAAATTGAAAACTTTCTTTAATCATTTATGTATTTTTACATGAATGGCGATATATAAAATTATATGTATAATAGAGTATAAATCTATAGTATTATAAAGAAGAGGTTGTTTCTGCCTGTCTGTCTGTCTGTCTGTCTGATGTTCCGGGTAAACGCAAAAACTACTGAAACTTCTGGGCTGAAACTGTACACAAAGGTAGATCTTGAACCCATGCAACACATAGGCCTATTCACTTCCTTAAAATCCCCTCGGGCTACGCCCCGTGAACGTCCTAAGTTTCAATGTTTATATCTCAGAAGAAATTAAACATTCACAAACTGTAATGCGAACAGCTGAGGACACTTCAATTTGACAGTTCAAGAGCAGAAGCAAGAACAGCTGTTTCCAATCTAACTAAAATTCAAATTGCATTGCCAATAGAACGAGTAAAGAAACCCCCTGTGCTAAGAACGGGTACATCAGCTTATATACTTATATACAAACCCAATAAATAATACTTTTAAATTGTTTCCTTGAACAAATAAAATATAGGACATAATATATAACTTTAAAGAAATAAAACTGATGAAAGTATTAAAAAACATAATAATGTAAATACAGTAAGAAAACTGAACACAACAGATTTATTTACTTTACAACTACTTTTACGAATAACTTCGTGAAAACTTTGATTGTTACCTAGTTTATATTTACAAAGTTTGGTTTACAAAGTTCTGTGTACATCCGTTTTATTTTGCATGATTTAAATTGCAAAAATCTTCAACGAAGTATAAAGATTAGGATAAAAGATCCTTCAGAAGTTTTTGGAATGTTGTAAAACATTATATAATTGTAAAACAATATATTATAAATATTGGTGTTATGGCAATGCATATTATCCCCAAAGTCATATGTAATCATCCCAAACTGTTAAAATTACCCTCATTATTATATTACGCGTGATGAATTATTGCCAAACCAGAATTCTTCTGGAAAAAATTGTTCCTCGTAATTTAATCATGCAAAATAAGGCCAAGCAAAGAACGCAGGATAATTTTCACACTTGACCTACTTCATGTATCGCCTGTTTAACATGCAGAAGAACAACAAATGTTTTATGTTTGTCAACACAAATGCCAACATCAGGCGATGCTATGACACACAGTAAGTACAGAATATTTGCATTGTTACTGATTCTGTAGTAACAGCAGTCGCGTATCCTTACACAGTACAGTTCACGTGGCACAGTAGTCAAGCCTTTCATTGGATATTTGAACCGCGCTCCATTTATTAGTACTAGTAGCCAATGAAGTGATGTTTGCCAATATTAATTATTTAGCTCAATAAATAAATAAAGTTTAAAATTCGAATAAACCTAAACATTGGTTGTAATTTTATTGCTTCAAATAAAACGATTTTTCATGAATAAACGCTAGTTTTAATTCAATGGCTGAGTGTAGAAAAGTACTACTTTTAGGAAGAATCCAGATCTTAAATATACTAGGTCACAACTCTGGGTTCAAATTATTTGGTTTGATAATTACTAGTATAACTTTAAAGAATACACCAGTTTCATCAAAGTAAATAAATGCAAGTGCTGCATTCTGTGGTCAAACTTAAGAACTCGATCAAATCATCACCATATGTTTTTTTATAAACAAATGTGAGTTGGAAAAAGTTCACAGGTTTAACAACAGATAGTAGCACATTCGCTGAAATTTCAAAAGCCTCCTGGACGAAGGCTTTTCATGGGATATTTTCCAAACCCGAAAAAGGCACATCTAGAGAGAAATAGCTTTAATTTGATACCAAATTTGTATAGACAAATAAATTTCTTAGGGTCGATATGCTGCGAAGAAAAATCGAGAAATTCTTTTAATAATATAGATATGTTATGTAAAAAATCTGGCTTTTTACTTCATGCAAAATAACTCTTCATTCTTTATTAGCGAAATTATGACTAGGTAGTTTTCCAAGATGAAGTACAAGAGGGCGTGATCTGTAGTTGTTTTACCTATTCGTCTGTACATTGTTGTTTAATCAAATACCAAAGTACCTGGGGGGCCAAGCTTTGATCGGGGGAAGGCCAGTCAGTTTGTTTAGATCACTCGGAGTAATATTTCGCCACTTCTCCCTACTGATAATCATATTTGTATAACTCATTTGCCTCTTTTCTACATTTTAAAGGTCCCTCCAGTTTTTATTTATAGTTCAATGTCCCTTTGATTTATTTTACTACTATATATGTAATCTTCACTCAAATCTGTTAATCTCTGCTCTCAGTAAATAATCACAAACAATATGAGCATTACTTTGACAGTTCCCTGGTTGATTATGAACAGTTGTTATGATTCTTTTGTTTTGATTTGAAACTCCATAAGCCCAATGTTAATTTTTTTAACTTTTCATTTTATTTTTTTACATAAATTGTTTTTTCCTGGGGATGAGGCCTGTCTAAAACTTATTTTTATCTCAGAAATTAGTTGTTTCGAGCATTTGAAGGAAATCGTTGGAGCCGTTTTTGAGATCAGTGTCGCAAGCAAGCAAGCAAGCAAACCTTACTCATATTAGAGTATAGGATACTCCATAGCACTACAAAGACGCCTCAATGGCATCGGTGGTACAAGGAACTCCCCCGTACCTAAGATTACAGATTTAGGATTAATTTTCCTTATTTCATTCATTAAGGGTCTTCTACATCCAGTAATTGTAGTTAATGTGACTTCGATTTCCTTCTGCGAGTTGCTGTGCTTGATTAATCAAATTTTTTTAACACGGAGACCATTGAAAATTGTGTGCACTTTTGTGTACACATACCACTTAGCTATGATATTAAGGAAATCTCAAGGAATGTTTATTACCTATATAATTTATTTGTGATATCTATTTATTGTAATAAAATAATAATACTTTTTTGGGTACAGCAGTGTTTGTTAACGGAATGCGGTGAATTTTTGTCAACTCAAATCCAAAATAGCGTTTAAGGCAATATCTAAAGTCCACATTCTTTCCGCATTAGGTGGTTTTAAAGTACATGTGAATAATTGCATTACCCATTTTATATATATATACATATATATTCTCGGTTTTATCTTACAACCGAGAAATCTCACAGAAATTAACATTTTTTATATAAAAATGGACACATTTAGTACAATTAAAGTTAAGGATAAAATTATTAGAAATGAGGTTTAAAGCGACCTCTGGAGATTATTTTATTCCTAAATTTTACGAACATTGAAACGAAATAAATTATTTCCTTTGTGAAATCTTGTTTTAATGTCGTTTGTTTTAATGACAACAAAGAAACAAATAAATACTACGACATTTAAGAAGAGTCTAAAGTTGTTTCTAATTGAGGGAGCTTTTTACAGTTTTAGTGAGTTTTGGAAAAATGATTTTAAATCAACAGAAGTAAAATGACAAGTTTTGTATCAATCTGTAATTAGTTTTAGATTGTTGTAAATGTTGACGCCATTTATGTATACATTGTATATAAATGAATAAAGGATATTTTGATTTGTAAGTCGAATCCAACAAGTACCACAGTATAAACTAGCGTTAACTGGGAAGAGGCTCCACACTTGTTTCTACCTGTTTCTCCCATAAGACCAATGTTAACTTTCAAATTCGTCCTTCATTTCATTTAATTTACTTCCTCAATAAATCATGCGAAATTTTTGGTTCATCGTTAATTTTTTAGAAAAAAATACATAGCGATTTAGGTGAGCAGAATTTTTATATAATAACTAGTTGATCCATAAACAAGAGAAAATAATTAATTGATTTGAATTTGATCAAAAAATTAACATGAGTGACATAAATTTGCTCACTTAAATCGCTAGGTATTTTTTTGCTCATGAAAATTAGCCAACATCAACGATACTGGATAATCCGTTGAGGAGGGACGGACATTGAAAGTTAGCATTGAACTTTGTGGGGGATCAGGTGGAAACTCCAGACGTATCGTGACTGGAGCCCCCTCTTAAATGACACAACCGGACGATATTCACGAGGAAGTCTCGAACACAAACACAAAAGTGGTCCCATAGGCCGGTGGTGCTGGACACCGGCCAAGTCAGAGGTGAATGAACGGCCGCTGGACTTTACCTTGCACAACATGTAATGTCACGAGTAAAATGGGTCAGGCGATTGGAATACACGTTTACAGTATAAAGGTGAACGATAAACGCGTTTTGTAAACAATTAGCCTATACTTGTTGGAAAGTAAATGTTTCTTCCTGTTAGTGACCGGGATAAATGGAAAACGAATTCAAACCAATAGTTTAAACTAACTGCTACAGTGACGCACAGACTTAAGAGTCTTCATCACCGGAAGTTGCCGGACGCCATCTTGGTGTTTTGTTCCATAACGCCAATGTTAACTTTGTGCCTTCGTTACTCCTCACCTGATTGTCACAAATAATTAATTTTGCTGTCAAATTAAAGGTTTCGTCGTTCTCTAGGGAAATACAATAGTCGAATTTGGATTTTCTTACAAATTATTAGATGTACAATGTTTTGGTTCAAAATTAAACTATTTATTATGAAATTATGATACCCAAATTAAGGAATTTGACATTATATTTCCCTAGAGGGCGACGAAACCTTTAATTTGACACCAAAATGAATTTTATGTGACGATCAGGTGAGGAGTAATGTAGGCACAAAGTTAACATTGGCCTTATGGAACAAAACCTAAAGTTGGGGTCTAGCAACTTACGGTGATGAAGACTCTTAAACATAAACCACTCCAAGTTAGTGGTTGTTCCGTTCACCAGAAAAAAAGAACTGGGAGGCTCCTTGTCGGCTGCGGCTTGGAGTATCAGGTACACCCAGATACTTAGGGCCGACTTGGAATGATCACTTGGAATGCTCACTTGATAAATACACTGCAGATGGCTAAATGGGCGCTCATGGCGTCAAGGAGATGCGCAGGCTCCATGTGGGGAATCAATCCTCACATAGCGTTGTGCTGTATAAGGCAGTAATAAGGCCTCAAATCACATTAAGATTACTATTTTGGTGGGTAAAGGTGAACCAGATTACGGCCATCTACAGACTGACAAGTTTACAAAGGCTATGCACACCTCTGGTCACTGGGGCTTTCAGGCAGCCCGTCAGTGATTCTCAAAGTCGCCCTTTTAGGCTCCTGCCTCTGGATAAGGCAGAAGCACGCAAATCGGCTTTCCGATTAGACATGGACATTCATTGTTCTGAATAAATGCATAGAGAAGATGTATATCTCGGTCGTTTTGTAAAACAACTGATGACCAACGTTGAAATATCTCCATAGATTATGTGACTCTATGTCAAAGTCAAAGGAAGATGTGCAACAATATAATTTATTTATTGATGAAGAGCGAAAGGGTCCTAAAATGCTTCCCTGGGGTAGCCCTTACCTGCATTCGGCATATTCAGAATGGTCCCCTAACGTTAGTTTTTATATTTATGTAATAGTTTTTATTATTTCATTTGATGTCGTAGACCGAGCCTTTTCTTCTCGTGTGCCTTGAAGACGGCTATCACAAACGCAGCGGCAAATTTTTACCTCTTTTATCGTAGCCACCGCGTCGTTCAAGAGCCGCTCAATGTACCGCTCGCCACTCGTATCGTACCCGAGGCCTAGTCGGTCTCGCTCTCGCTGTCTATCAGTCAGTCGAGTTAGTTGCCTTGCCCTTGAAGCCCTTGCCTACTATCTGCGTGGCTGTGAAAATATTGGGTTGCTCGCGCATCTTTCTGCCGCTTGAATTTGTTATTGTCGATTGCCGTTATTATCAACTACTGTGACTGTTAGTGTTTGTTTTAACATTGTCTAGTGTAAAACGTGAAACAAGTGTGTCCGGGGGGGCAGTGTTAATTTTGCACAGGGGCGGCAAACGTTTAAATCCGGCCCTGAATCCAATGGAGGACGGCTTGTCTGGAACAGGCCACTGAGTGCGAGACATGCTTTCTCCCGCTAGTAACACAGCGCTGTGCAGAGCGCCGCGTGTGTGCACAGCGTGCAGATTGTGCAACACCCGGAATGTGCACAATTCAGCACGTCGCGACGCTGAGTTATGATTACACCCGACCCAGTGCTGCTTAGCATTGCAAGTCAAACTCCCGCTGCGGCTTTGTAATAAGATTTTATAGCTACCTATGGAACCATACTATTTTAAACGTTTTTTTTATTTTGAGTACGTACCTTTAATACTTTTAATCTAAAGACTAATACATTATCTAAAAAAAATTAAAACTGTCATAGGGGAAAGTCGACTTAAAAAAATTGTTTTTAAATTAATCCTATTTATTAAATTAAACTGGTGTTTTATCCAAGGATTCTGAGTTAACCATCTGACGGATTTTCCTAATTCTCTTATAGGAAATGCAATTTTAAGTATGGAATTTCGAAAATACACCATTTCCATTTAGAATTTTAATTTTTTAGAATATTGATTTTAATTTTTAAAAGGTTTAACAGCCCACGCAAACATTTTAAGTTTGTTTTCAAAGAACTTTAAATCATACAATGTAAAACCATCTGCTTCGAAAAATCCGATCCATGGAATAAGAGTAATGGAGTGAGGATGGTTTGTAAATATAATGACATAGGGTAAACATCGAACCAATGTTTAGTTTATGCGGGCAAGGCCGCGTCAATCTACTAGTAATTTAAAATTTCGCGCACAGTATTACCATTGGATTACTAGAATAATCACTGCGTAGGTGTCTAAAGATTTCAATCTACGCTTTGCCACTTTTATAATTCACCCGACTGACTCCATTGTTCAACTTTTAATGGAAGTGGCTTGAATGGTTGGTATGGATTAGTTTATGTCGTAGACACAACAACTGCATTGCTGTTCCGATAACAACCCGTCGAGAACCAGCTGATCCATGAGACGACAACACAACACAACACAACACAGCCGCCAGCTGTGATATCACACCTGCTAGTCAAAGTGGGCGTGGCTTGGTAAAAAAATGAAGCCAGTATTAATATATTATCGGAAGCAGGAAAGCTAACATTTAGGTTAGGCTCCACGCTGTCATTATTGTCAGAACAATTATTTTTGCTTGGAAAAATATCACTTCGGTGTTATTCCGTCCAGCAAGTGTGAAGTTTTAAATGCAACAAACACGTCTACTATTGGATGGTCTTGGATGACAACCCCGTAAATCACGCCTTTAACTGTCTTCTCTCCTGCTCCCGGGAATCGACATCAGATACATTTAACTTCCAAGACGTCACGTCGCATCGGCCTTGATAACAAATGTCAACTTTTCATTGACTAAAATTAAACTAATTATCATTATGCCAATTTGACACTAACACCTTTAATTATTACTAGTTGTCCTGTTGCTCGAATCCGACGAAAGGTTACTTCAGTTGTAAACAAACATAACAAAACATCTGATATTAAAGCAGATGATAACAACGTACTTTCAATCAACACGTATATAGTTTATACTTCCACCGTCGGATAGCGCCACTGTTCCGAAAATTCAGCCCATTACTGTATTTAGGTGATGCCCTTTCTTAATATTCTGAGACGTATTGGCAAATCTTCGTAAAAATACCTTTAATTTTACACCTTAAGCGTTAAAATCCATCTATCCGTTATCGAGTTATGACGGTGAAGAAAAAACCCTTGCGTATTAATATATAGATTATTTAAATCCCTTTAATTTTTAAGGGTTTGATTTTTTACCAGCATAATTAAGCACAAAGGCAAAGTTCAATACGCTCTTACGTTGAATAGCAGCTGTAACTGATTTGATACTCACAGTCACGGAATATGGCTTGGAACAAAGCTTTATAGGAGCTTAACCAATAATAAAATTTCATCAAAGAACACTACCTCTTAAAAAACTACTTTTTCAGAGAACTTGTTTTAGTTTTGGAACCACATAAACCACTCATTTACGCGTTGTTTTAATATCTATCTATAATGTTATAAAGAAGAGGTGGTTTCTGTCTGTCTGTCTGTCTGTCTGTCTGATGTTCCGGGTGAACGCAAAAACTACTTAACCGACTGGGCTGAAACTTTACACAAAGGTAGATCTTGAACCCATGCAACACATAGGCCTATTCACTTCCTTAAAATCTCCTCGGGCTACGCCCCGTGAAAGTTCTAAGTTTCAATGTTTACATTTCATAAGAAAGTAAACATTCAGAAACTGTAATGTGAACAGCTGAGGGCACTTACATTTGACAGCTTAAAGAGCAGAAGCAAGAACAACAGCTGTTTCAAGCTAAATAAAATGAAATTTGCATTGACTATAGAACGGGTAAGGAAAACCCCTGTGCGAAGAACGTGTACATCAAGTATATAAGTATATTTATTTCAATATACCGTATAATTAAATCTATATAAATAAAATTAGAGTTTTGTCTGTACATTGCTTGGAATTATGAAATTTTTGCATATTTTCACGTTTTACACCCTAGGGAAACCAAAACCAATCTTATCTCAATTTATGTCTGTCTGTCTGCCGGTAACGCTCAAGGACGGGTTTTTGTTCGCTTTTTCACTGGAAAACGGGTGCAGTGACATTAATGAAACTTTGTTTCTTTGTTCTATATATGCGCGAGAAGGTTTTAGGGCACTATAAACTGGCATACGCCTTTTTAAAAAATAATGGCGGCCGCTCAAAAACGTGATTTTGTGTGGTTTTGGTCATTTTTTGTTCGCTTTTCACAGGAAAAAGGGTGCACCGATTTTTATGCAACTTTTTCTATGTTCTATATGTGTGTTAGAAGGTTTTAGGCTAATTGGATTGTTTTAAATTACCTTAGGACACTACCCCATAGGGTTTTAAAGATCCTATGCTATTCTTATTGACAAAGCATTTATTTATATTGAACCAAATGATGGCATAGTTATTCTATAAATAGGTTTTTTAGTTCTTTTTAAAACGTTGAGTGAAGATTGGTAATAAATAACATAAGTGGATATATGATCTAAATCTATATTTGTCAGACTCATGCACTCAAAGACATAGTGAGCACTTTATCTAAGAAACGACAATGTCTATTGAAGATAAAATTTTGGATGGTGGTTCCCCTTATGCTGCAGATTCACAATAAGAATACGTTTAAAAAAGTTCTATAGGGTTCTTCGTTAATTTACTTTTATGGCAATTGTATGAGTATTAGTACTTTCTGGACCTATAAGTTACATTTCGGTAGGAACATAACTAATTCATCAGAAAAAGACGCAGCCTATTCCTGTTACGAAAATGTTTAAGGGCTTCGCCCCCCGGAATTCCAAAATGCAATATTTTAACAATCTTGCACATACTCTTGGACTGATGGATCTGAAATTCGGCAGGAATGTAGCTGATAGCTCAGTGCAGACATTTACCTACTCCAGATACAAATATACTCAAGGACTCTAGCCCAATGGCCTTTAATATAAGCGCGTTAGTCATTACACACCAACTACTCAACCAGTAGAGCTGAAATTTGATGCCTTAAAGGAAATAAGAAACAACATCATGGGGAGTCACGGTGTTGTTCTCTGGAGATCTCACACAGACCCTTTGTCGTAAGTGAGACATGAGTGGACGAGTCTACGTCTCTCTAAAAATAAATTTTATGTAGCCGACCACTGAGCGTCTAAACTTAACAGTAAAATGAAAATGTATTTTTGAGAAGATTAAGGGGTTGATCAGTTTTCTTATGCGCTTTTAAAAGTTGAGATTGGGACATTGAAAAACAAATTAAGGTCTCAGAAACGTCTATCCTTCACTCGGCACTATCGATGAATAACAGGATTTATTGATTGACAGTTTGTTACACCGAGGTTCATAAACAGTTTAATCTGGAAAGTGCCTGGCTCTGTGTTTGTGCCATCCTCACGTCCACCAATGAACAAGCAACGGAGATCAACACAAATGTAGGTCTATTCCAAAGGGAGGAACGAACATATACAATATTTAATACCGTTCATTTAACCATGACCACTGTTAGAACAGTTCGTATTTATTGATTTACATTTATTTAAATAAAATCAAGTAGTCATATGTTTTTAAAACATATGATTTTTTCAAGTTTAAATTGTTTATTTACAATTATAATGAAAACAGGACCTGGCAAGAATGGTGATTTTAAAAGTGGTTTGTCAATGTTTTTAAAGTTTAATGTTTCGTTACATTACTATTAATTTATTGGAATGTAAAGATTAATGTATCAAAGTATTTAAAATGTTAAATTAAACAGGGTTAATATTTTGTTGTACTTGAGTTCTTTTATTTCTAAAATCGAATCCAAAGTGTTACGTGTACCGATTTGGAGTAGCAAAAACCACACCGTTGACTACCCGACAGAGTTCCTCGACTTGGCAACAGTACCCGAACTATCTGCCATAGTATATTTCGTTAACTTTGATTTAATTTTACTTTAAAAGTGTAAAATGTAATTTTAATATTGTAAACTTATGTGGATTGTTAAACTTTTTAGTTAATCTACCATTTATATACAACCCGTACGAAGGACGGGTACATCAGCTAGTGTTATAATAATTAAACTTGATAACCAAATATTGGAGACTGCGGTTTTTCTGTATAAGTTAGTTGACAATTAATTAAAGTATTTTTATTTTTAAATTGCATCCATTTACTTTCTTCCGTCTAGTAACTGGCCCCACCCAAGCATGTTACTGGTGAGTGTCACGTGTGCCGGTCAGTAATAGTTCCTCGAGTCAGCTTTCACTCCCTCAAGCTCTACAATTATCCCATTATTTTAATATACACAAAAATTACTCATTACTTCTAACCGTGCACAGGAGACAAAATTTCACCCATTTTCCTGAAATATTTTAAAGTAAATTTAATGTTAATTGTTTAGAGTTGTACGCACAACTGGATAATTTTATTAGTTTTACGGCTTTTTTACGAAATGGAATAAATTCAAACAAAACAGTAATATAGCCTACTTGAGTTTCTTGATTCTTACGCGCATCAAAATCTGTTAAGAGTCTTCATCACCAGAAGTTGCTAGACACCATATTGGCGTTTTGTTCCATAAGGCCAATGTTAACTTTGTGTCTCCGTTACTCCTCATCTGATCGTCACAAACAATTAATTTTGGTGTTAAATTAAACCTTTCGTCGTCCTCTAGGGAAATACAATGTCGAATTCCTTGATTTGGTTATCATACTTTCATAATAAATAGTTTAATTTTGAACTGAAACACTGTAGATGTTCTCATTAATTTGTAAAAAAATACAAATTTGACTGTTGTATTTCCCTAGAGGACGACGAAACCTTTAATTTGACACCAAAATTAATTGTTTGTGACGATCATGTGAGGAGTAACGGAGACACAAAGTTAACATTGGCCTTATGGAACAAAACACAAAGATGGCGTCCGGCAACTTCCGGTGGTGAAGACTCTTATGGTTAATTTGTCAGAGATCCCAAAATCGTAAGGACAAATACAAATATAATAAACGGTATCAGGAAACTGACACATACGTTCTCCCTTTTAGCCCAATTTCAATGAATAAATTACTTTTTATTTACTAAATATAGAATGTAAAGTACGGACGAATGTACATAACATTTTCTAAAAAAGTTATTTTCAAAATATCCACCCAAATCCCATTTTGGGAGGCAGAACCTGTTGCCACTTACAGTGGTTTTAAGGGTAGAATGCTCCCCCGTCCCCCCCGGGGTTAAGTGGCAACATATTTCGAATATCCTCTGTTGGCCAATGCTAACTTGACCTGCATATCAATTTTTAAACTAAATTGATCAGTAAATAAGAGAGAAATGGTAAATTTGGTATTCCCTATAAGAATAACACTGGACAACGTACTGTGTTTACCACAAAATGAAAATTCCGATTTTCTCCGCAACCAGCAATCGTAGGATAATAATTCAAAATACAAAATTATTTAGTTTTTTGAGCTCCTTTTAATGGTCATCAGTAATATTTTTTACATTTATGTTTTTTTTATGAAAATCAAAAAACCTAATTTTTGATGTTGTAAGTTCTGTAATTTCTGAAACCGAATTTTGCCAGAAATGCGGATGGTGTTATTTTGTTGGAAACACAAAGCTCTACAAACAACTAAAGTTTAATCAAAATCATTTGGAGCTGTTTTTGAGAAATTTGGATTTTTAATATTTTTAGTGGTTTTTGGGGGGAATAATTACCCTTTAAAATAAAAAATTAAAAAAACGAAAAAGAACGCCTGGATATATTGTGGATTAGTAATTACGTACCAAATTTCATCAAAATCGGACAAATCATGTCGTCTCTAGCTCTGTACACATCCACACAGACACACACACTCACAGACAAACATTAAGGAAAAATCACTTTTTTTGAGTTCAGGGAAGCACCAAAACAAATATTCCCACCAACAACTCAAATTCGAAAATTTTAACGAAAACAATGCTTTCTCCATATACTATGTATAGAAGGAGCAAGTAAAAGTTGTATTATCGGTTAACTTCTGCAGTGGCGTATCCCAGATTTAGTGAGGGGGCTGACTCCGGGGGAGGGGGAATGCCCTAAGACATATGAGAGATCTGGGGCACTTCCCTGAAAGTAGGTGTACCTACTACAACCGCACCTGAAGTGCACCTCGACGATCTAAATACATATCGTAAAACAACTGTTTTCTCTTTGGCATGCAAGTCTTTTTCGCTCACTCCGCTTTACCTTTCCGCTCGCTAAACAGCTGATGTATTGTTGCTTTGGACCAAGCTAACTGACCTGTTTTCATATCCTCAATCTCATGAATTCTGCCATAATGATTGAAAGTGAATTGTTGTGTTTGTGGTATCTAAAACTGCAGTTGTATGTAGGAAAAATTGTGTATGTATAGTTGGAATGTAAGGTATATTTATCGCTTTCAGAAAATTACTGCGCCCCGCTACTATCGCACGGTTAACCCGAATACAACGTACTGTGTTTACCACAAAATGAAAATTCCGATTTCAAAAATCCACTCGGGATTACTTGAGTATTTGCTTGTGTTTGCTAATGTTGGTTTGAAATATGCTCTTTGAAGCGACAAAGACCTACTTTACGCTTTTAATATATAAATAACTATTAACAGTATTGGCAAAACTTTCATCAACATTTTATTAACTTCAAAACAATTGTACATGACTTTTATGTTTTTAACCTCAATTGGTAGGTTTCCCACGGTCTAATTATATTAATTCATGATTTGTTTACCAATAATTCGTTTTTTTGGGAGTAAGTTCTAGGGTAATGTTTTATACGGTATTCTAGAATAAACCTCCCCCAATTCTAGGGTAAAACCCCACGCTATGACGGCAACACTGGTCAGGAGTGGAGTAATGGACTGTTATTCACCCCAATTGTCAGATGCAAGCCGCTGTCGTCCAGCGGTGTTCGACACTCGCGTGGTCATTATTGACACTCATGGCGGCACTAGCAGAGTAAATGACCCCTGACTTAATATCTGTTGCTTTTATAAATGTTTAGCAAATCATAAAGTTGTCATACAGTTTTCACGTATCTGCTCAAAGGCTAAAAATCCCTTTGCTCACACTGTTTTTTCTATGCAGTCCCTGTATTGTGATAATTAATAATATGCAGTAACTGAAACACGATTCATTATGTATCCGATATTTTTTAATTAATTAATATTTTCAAATCACAAAAATAGATTATGTCTTAAAATATAAATCTATTTTATGACCTGCTATAATGTATCCACACCAAGGAAGGCCCAAGGGTGTGGGTTTAAGCCCCTAATTACCGCCCTAAATTAACGTTTTAGGCTATTCTATTCTAGCGATCTCTTTATATACTGACAGTATAAGTCAGTCATGAATTCACTCCTTTTTGTTACTAAGTCACTGTTTCAGACGCCAGGCGCCGACGCAAATAGAAGGCGAGTATGAATTAATCATGAGTACAATGAAGGAGAAACCATGGGTTGCTTTGTTACTAATCTATACTTATTTAATAAGCGAGCAGGTTTTTTGTGACAATCACTCCCCCAATACTACTGAACCGATTTTCATGTGTTTTGTGTCATTGGAAAGAGCCTAACGTGAAGTTGTGCAGGAAACTTTTTTTATAGAGAAATAATTTCTGAGTGAGGCCCTGGGGCCCTTTAAAGTTGAGTTTTTCCCCATAAGCTTAACATTGGGAAATAACTATAAGTTTTAAGCAATCAGCTGGATAGAGTAAACACAGTTAATCAGCAGGCCATGTTGGCTTTGGAACGGTAACACAATATTTATAAATGATGATCGCGGGCGAAGCCGCGACAGGATTACTAGTATCTACTTATTCTTTAACCAGGATCATTAATAATCAATGGCGGCTGTATTTAGTTTCAAACCTTCATTTAGTTTCAATTTTGCTCAGAATTAATCTGGCGAAACTCATATTGTGAGGTGAGCGTCTAACCACTAAGCTTTCCAGCTAATTTATTCTAAGCGACGCAGTGACTAAAAAAAACTGTTATAAATGAACTAAAGGCCTACTGGTTGATTTAACGAATAATATTATAAATTCTAAAACATTGTGAATGATAGTTCATTTATCACACATAATTATTACAGATTTTAAACCAATTCAGTAAGCCTACTAACAATTTCATATTTTTAATGCAAAATTTTAAACCTGTGTTTTACATAAATATTTACTTCGGTTTCTCATCAATGCTTGAGGTTGTGACGGTCTGTAGCTCGTTCTAATCTCTTGCATTTTGGATTTCGGTGCAAGAGATCACAAGTTCGATTCCCGGGGCACTCACAAGACTTTGAGAGCTTTGGACCGTTGTCCTCCAAAAATGTTAAACACAAAAACACAAAGACATAAACAAGAAAAACAGTAAAAGTTATTGGTTTAAACCAAGTCAATACATACACAAGTTGTAACTTTAAGTTGTAGATTTCGCAGAAATTCAATTAAGTCAATGGGCTGGTTACTGTTGCGACTGTATAGAGTATAATCAATGATAGAAGCTAAAGATAAGGTCAGTAACCCAATTTACAGTCCTGGTCCACAATCTTAATTGCTTTGGGTTAGGTCAAGGTTTGAACCAGGCGATTAGCATGGCGTCCAGTTATGTGCAGTTAACGGATTTTGGTTATAAAATTTAAAATAATTGCATTATTTTGAGGAATAACATGCAATCAGAAAAAAATAGAAAATACGTGTAAAATAAAATGATGAATTATTTTGTCGATAAGGCATTTATTTACCAATGAATATTTTACTTATACACATAGGTAGGTCAAAACAATAACTAGGCTACATAAAGTCGTCATCTGTCTAGTTACCATCTTTATATTTCTAAAAGAGAAAAAGTAGTCGCTTAATTTATCGAATGTATTGAATAAACAAAATAATACAATCTAAGAATTAGTACCAAAATTGTTTAACTTTGTAAAAGTTAATTATTAACTAACACAATTTTAACATAAGGCAGGAATAGGTCCTGGCGACACGAGCTAAGCCGGTTGGTGAGATGAATGCAGCTGATTCTAGCTAAATAACTGTTCCACTAATAAGCTCTATTCAGCTGTGGTGTGGTGTGACTGCGGCGCCTTCCTTTAAATGAGGCAAAGTTAAGCTAGAAAATATTACAGCTATCTTATTTTAATAAATTCTATCCTAGCCAAAATCCCCTCTAATAAGTTGTTAAAAAGACAAAAACCTATAACACCTAAAATATTGAGGACAAGAAAAAATTCACTCAGGCATTTTAAAATTTAGACCTCTTAATCCTTTATTGAAAATATATATCATTTTGGATAAAAATGATATATCCAAAAAAATTCGTCAGTAGATTTTGGGAAAATCTACTGACGAAGGCATAAAAAGTTAAGGTCATACGTCATTGTCAATCTTCACGATTAAAAGATAAGGTTGCATTGATGAGATCAGATAACATAACATGAACGTTGACAACGCAGTGATAATGGTTGACCTGCTGTATCTGGAGATCGCTCTCGGTATAAATTGAGAAAATATGCCATTTCAATATGCCATTAACTAGAACAATCACTATTTTCAAAACAATTTTGAGAAAAGGAAGAAAATAATGAGGCTTTTCCTTCTTCTCTGAGAAGACGCTGCGAATCAAGATGTAAAAACAGAGGTGAGTACAGCTGATGTGACGTTGATGGGCTCGCAATAATAGTAAACAATGTCTGTAACTTTTGGATCATATGGTAGAACACAAAACTGAAAGTTTAGCAAACTAAATAAGTAAGGTTTTTGCAGCCATGTCATTGGCTGGGCTAGCACTACGTCAGCTGATCATGCACACCTTTCGGTTCCTTTAGGTACTCATCTTGGCTGCGAATTAACATTATAGACAGTCTTACTTTTAAATACACTCATTTTGTCAAATCAATTTTGAGTTTTAATATTTGCAACGTACAATCTTAAGCTGTAACTAATATAATAAATAGACAAAACATGACGTGAGTTTGCCAATTCAGAAAGGCAGCAAACGAAAACGCAAAGGTGAATAAATCCTTGCTGAGCATTCTCCAAATATTTTACGGTTATAAAACTGTAACTGCACAATTTAAGCAATGTTTCGTCTTCTGTGAATCTTTATATTATGTTCGTTATCAGAAACATATTTGCTTTCAAACTAGGTACCATTATGTTAGTTTGTAAAAAAATACAAATATATATAAAGCCGTTTTTACCATTATTAAAAAAATACTAAATGCAAAAATTAACATCAATGATTTTGATTTACTCCAATTTCAATCAAAACTTTACAACACATGGCTAAACTTTGACCACACATTATTCCACATTGATTACTTCTATAATGCGAGCACATTCTTTTACATACAATATAAAAACACATAGTGGAAGAAACTTGTGGGTATTAGGTGTAAAATTAAAGTTGACTTGAGAGTTTGACCGTGAATTTATCAAATGGTGCACTCGAATGGGCTCTGATGCGATCTAAGAAAAATCTACTGACGAAGGCATAAAAAGTTAAGGTCATACGTCATTGTCAATCTTCACGATTAAAAGATAAGGTTGCATTGATGAGATCAGATAACATAACATGAACGTTGACAACGCAGTGATAATGGTTGACCTGCTGTATCTGGAGATCGCTCTCGGTATAAATTGAGAAAATATGCCATTTCAATAGCCTTTGTCAATGGCTTTTTCCCCTTTTTACTTTCTCCCCCTTATACATAGTATATGGAGAAAGTATTGTTTTCGTCAAAATTTTCGAATTTGAGTTGTTAGTGGAAATATTCGTTATGGTACTCCCTGAATCCAAAAAAGTTATTTTTACGTGATGTCTGTGTGTCTGTCTGTCTATCTGTATGGATGAGTACAGAGCTAGAGCCCTAACCAATGGACCGATTTTTATGAAATTTGGTATTTAGGTACTAATCCACGATATCTCCAGGTGATTTTTTAATTTTTTTAATTTTGATTTTTAAGGGTAATTATCCCCCAAACACCACAAAAAAATCATGAAAAATTAGAATTTCTCAAAAACGACTAACGATTTGAATTAAACTTTAGCCGTTTGTAGAGCTTTAGTTTTCCAACAAAATGACACCACCCGAATTTCTGTAAAAAGTTGGGTTCAGAAATTACAGGACTTAAAATATAAAAAATTCAGTTTTTTGATTTTTTATAAAAAAACATAGATGTAAAAAAATTACAATTGACCATTAAAAAGAGGTCAAAAAACTAAATAATTTAGTATTTTTAATTACCATTCTACGATTGCTGGTTGCGGAGAAATTTCAAATTTTCATTTTGCTGTAAAAGCAGTACGTTGTCCAATGTTATTCTTATGGGGAATACAAAAATTACTACTTCTCTCTTATTTCCTGATCAATTTCGGTCAAACTTGATATGCTTGTCAGGTTAGCATTGACCAACAGAGGAAATTAGTTGTGCTAAAAGGGAGAAAGTATGTGTCAGTTTCCTGATACCGTTTATTTAAATCGCAAAATCTTCGTCCACATCATCCAGATGATACGACTCGATTGTAAACTATTCTGTTCGAAATGGTCCTCAAATCAATGATCATCGCATTTGAATTTTTCTTCATATTAATGTCTTGTTGAAGACTATATAAATAAATCATTAACAGTTCCTTACGTGAACGGGGTTTGTCTTAGCATCGTTTGATGAGCTGAATTTAAAACGCTTGTAAATTAGTTTGTAGCAAAAGGAGTCCAAGGCTAAGGTTCAACTGATACTAATGAAGGTAACATATTGTACTATGTTTCAAGAAACCTTCCTGCAACTTTTGAAACTATTTAGTTGTAGCTCAGTCTTTCATGAGTCGGTTTACACTTTAAGACGTTTAAATGTTTTATTTATATTTGTTTTTTTAGATTGAAAATCTAAAATTAAACTTGATATTAATGTTTACGTAATGATTCATTGATCTTTTCATGAAGCTTACTCTGTAGCTAACTCTGTATATTCAATGCTATAACTCTTTTGGATTTTATACAAATGTTCACCTAAACAAATAAACGGTATCAGGAAACTGACACATACTTTCTCCCTTTTAGCCAAACTTTAATGAAAAAATATTTGTTATTTACTAAATATAGAATATGAAGTATAGACAAATGTACAGAAAATTGTCTAAAATAGTTGTTTTCAGAAATATCCATCCAAATTGCTTTTTTGGAGGCACTATAGAGTCCGTTGCTACACACAGTAGTTTTGAGAGGGGAAATGCCCCCTTGCCCCCCCAGGGTTAAATAGCAACACATTTAGAACATCATCTGTTGGTCAATGCTAACTTGACCTGCATATCAAATTTTAATGAAATTGATCAGTAAATAAGAGAGAAATAGTTATTTTTGTATTCCCCATAAGAATAACATTGGACAACGTACTGTGTTTTGCTAAATGAAAATTTCAATTTTCTCCGCAACTAGCAATCGTAGAATAGTAATTTAAAATACTAATTTATTTAGTTTTTTGAGCTCTTTTTAACGGTGAATAGTAATCTTTTTTAACATTTATGATTTTTTATGAAAAATCCAAAAAACTGAATTTTTGATGTTTTAAGTCCTGTAATTTCTGAACCCGAATTTTTCCAGAAATGCGGGTGGTGTCATTTTGTTGGAAACCTAAATTTCTACAAACCACGAAAGTTTAATCAAAATCGTTAGAGCCGTTTTTGAGAAATTTGGATTTTTCATGTTTTTTGCCGGTTTTTGGGGGATAATTACCCTTAAAAATCAAAAATTCAAAAAAATGAAAAAAACGCCTGGAGATATCGTGGATTAGTACCTACATACCAAATTTCATCAAAATCGGCCTATTGGTTAGGGCTCTAGCTCTGTAAACATCCACACAGACACACACACACACACACACACATACACACACACACGGACACACACACACACACACACACACACACACACACACAGACAGACATCACGTAAAAACCACTTTTTGGGTTCAGGGAGCACCAAAACGAATATTTCCACTAACAACTCAAATTCGAAAATTCTGACGAAAACAATACTTTCTCCATATACTACGTATAAGGGGGAGAAAGTAAAAGGGTCGGTAGAGTATATATGAATATAAATAAAATATGACATTATATTTTGCACTTATCGATCTATTTATTTCCATGTATGTTTATGGTGATAATTTGTCTTCAAATATATTTTGTACTTCATCAACACATATAAAAATAATGATTTATTATAAGGTTATCTTAAAGCAATGGTGGATGTAACAGTTTAATAAAATTTACCTCTTGACATTAAATTGTCATACTGTAAGTGCGCAAGGGCATCTTAGAATTTTCCTGAAGATATTTCAACGTAAACCATCAATAAACAATATATTATAGAATAACCCGTCAACACGTGTTTCAGTTTTGGTTAAAATACATTCTTAACATCATTTTAATTAAACCTTATCTTTTATTTCAGCCCTACCTGATCAGCTGGGTCACTACCCCCTTAACCTTGACCATCTGTCATCCATCCCCCCTTAATCTTGTCATCTGACAGCTGATTCAACCCCCCCCCTCCCCTTAACCTTGGCCATCTGTCAACCAGTTCAACAGTATAGTCTGCATCTTGCTAATACAAGTGCGTGTCATTGAATCATTGAATTCTGTCTGGCACATATTAAACGTTTTTTCCAAGTTTGTTAAAGTTCACATTAGTTATTTCCCAGTTTGTTTCACATACACAATAACTATAATCCATAAATTTAATAAATGTAATCACAATGTGTTTTTACAATTTTAAATATTTTTTGAAACATTTTGATTGTATTTTTAATAATTTTAATTGTAATATGTTTACTCTTATTATAATTTTCAATCGTATATAATTTCAGTTTTTAATACAAAACCATATAGAATGTGATGTCAAAAATCTGTTGTCTTTCTTAATGTCAATTACTAAAACCACTAAACCTTATATTGACTGGAAATTGTATTAGCTCACTGTCTATTTTAATTACAGACTGCCCACTGTTTCTTTAATTGTAATTTAAAAGCCAATAGTTAATCTTTATTTTTCCGTTATTTGTTATACGTTTTAACTCAATTTACAAGGGAAATAGAAACTTGAGGTTGAACAAATAATTGTACCTATTTGTTTTTCAAATGAAGACAATTCTGATGTTGAATATTTCCATAAATTTTTTTTTGTAATTTTTTCTCAGTGTACTCAGTGTATTTGATACTATAAATTTACTAAACAATTGAAAAGTATGGATCTGAAGGGGACCGCGCCAAAGTCGGACAGCCACAAAGTCGGACAGGTCAAATCCAGACTCATTTTTAGTCCCAATCTGTCGCTGTCCGACTTTGACGCATCTGTACAGAAATAAATGTGTCCGGGTTTGACGCCTTACGCACCCGACAGTCCTGGACAGTTTCTAAAGTGTCCTGATTTGACACTGTCTGACTTTGACGTTTCTGTACAGAAATAAAAGTGTCCGGATTTGACGCCTTACACACCCAGCAAAACCGGACAGTTTTTCCCCACCCCAAATTTTGTCACTGTCTGTACTGTCTACCAGTCCTCCATGCTAGGCGAAACAATGACCCTCATCCCCAAACCCCATTCGTGTTCGTGATGGCCCCCCTTTTCAAGAAGCTCTCTAAAATCGTTCTTAGTAATTTTACTAGTATCTTAAATGCACCCATACAGATATCTAAACTTATTTACTATTCAATTTTTAAAGTTGTATGACCTTCCAATCTGTATACTGTATATTAACAGTAGTAATATTGAGGTGAAAAATGTGTTTTTTAATCTAAACTGAGCTATGTTACGTAACACACTATAACATGCCCACAAAATAATATTTATATCTAAAAACAATATGACGTCCATGTATATTTTGATTACCCAGGTAATATATTAAGCACACCTAAGATTAACTAAATGATATAAAGAGAGCTGACGATGTTTGGTTGTACATTGACATGACGGGAAAATGCATTTACAGCATTTTTGTGTTATTAGCTTTGGTGCTGAAATTACGAAAATACCTAGAAGTACACTATACATCTTGCCAGCCGATTTAATACCTATGGCACGCAATGTACGCAGAGAGTAAATAATATTCTTTTGATTCTTTAGGCAATTAAAAAAACATAAACACGTCCTAACCTTTTGTTCTGTAAAATAACTAACAATACATCATCCGAGTTATCGGAGTTCAGTAACGATGAAGACTGATTGGGCAGACGGCCAGGAAATGACAACAAACGGGAGAAAACCAGGCCCTCATTGGGCATCTGATTGAAAGGCATGTGCAGTCTAGTTCAAAAGTAAAAGTGTCCGTGTTTGATGCCTTACGGACCCGACAAACCCGAACACTTTGTAAAGGGTCCTGATTTGACGGTGTCCTACTTTGTCGCTGTCCGACTTTGACGGTGTCCGACTTTGACGGTGTCCGACTTTGTCGCTGTCCGACTTTGACGGTTCCCAACTTTGACGGTGTCCGACTTTGTCGCTGTCCGACTTTGACGGTGTCCGACATTGTCGCTGTCCGACTTTGACGGTGTCCGACTTTGTCGCTGTCCGACTTTGACGGTGTCCGACTTTGTCGCTGTCCGACTTTGACGGTTCCCAACTTTGACGGTGTCCGACTTTGTCGCTGTCCGACTTTGACGGTGTCCGACATTGTCGCTGTCCGACTTTGACGGTGTCCGACTTTGACGTCGTCCCAACTGAAGTTTACAGTTGGAGCCTATATTGGAGGAGAAATAACATAAACATTAATTTGTATAGAGCATTGACCCCGTCTACCCCTCCCTCACCAATTTCTTAAGTTACATGATTTCAAACCTAATATAACTTAAATTAGTTTGATATTTCTAAGTACTTTAAGTGATATTGTGTGAAAGCTTTATGCGATGATTATAATCAAGCTCATTAGATGAGTTTGATAGAAGTAACCATTTCAAGAATTCTACAGATATTGAGAATTAAAAAGAAAGAACTAGAAGCTAAAACTATTCATAACCTCTGTAAAAGGATATTTTTTAATCATATACATTAATATTTTAACATATTCTCCTACTGTGCAACTTTCAAAGCTAGGCAGGCCCCTTTTACCGAATTTCCCCTATAGGGAAGAAGCTATTACCGTAGGTCTCATGGTAAGACTTAAGCCCGAGACCATGATAACTTTTCATTTTGAGGTCCCCAGATGCAAAAAACACCATTCGTTCAAATTTTAGCGAATTTCCCCTATAGGGAAGAAGCTATTACCGTAGGTCTCATGGTAATACTTAAGCCCGAGACCATGATAACTTTTCATTTTGAGGTCCCCAGATGCCAAAAACACATTCGTTCAAATTTATATATATATATATATATATATATATATATATATATATATATATATATATATATATATATATATATGTGTCTGTAAGCACGATAACTCTCGTAAAAATGGTCCGATCTTAATGAAATTTGGTAAAAATGTGTAAAGTACCATTTATTTGAACGAGTTTGAAAACCAGATGAATCGCACCATCCGAAGGGGGTTTTTTGGGGGGTTTTGTACCCCAAAAATGTGTTTTTTGGGGTTTTCACATGTAATTTTAATTTTAATCAAACTTTAATTTATACCATTGAATTCAGCTAAAAACTACAAACAATTTGGTATTTTGATCATTGCTCTACGTCAATTGGTTACCGAGATATTGAAAGTGCTAAACACAGTACGTTGTCTTATGTTATTCTTATGGAGAAAAAATAAAATTGCATATCTCGCTTATTTATGAACATAAACTAGCGAAATTTGGTATATGGCTTGATCTGGTTGTGGTTTATGTTGTTTGCACAAAAAACAATTTTTCGCCTATGGTTCCTGTAGCAGCAAACCTAGGTACTTGGTCCCCATGTTATTCTTATGGAAAATACTTAAAATGTTATATATCGCTTATTTATGAATGTATATGGATGAAACTTGGTATGTGACTTCACTAAGATGAGTTCTATTGATATTTGTATAAAAACCCATTATTATTTGTGCCTTGTTGCAGCAAACCTGCATACTCATCCCCAATGTTATGGAGAATAGTTAATATTTTAAATATCGCTTGTTTGTGAATACATTTCTTATAAATCCTGTTAAGTGTTTTAATGTGTTATGTTATATATTCATTGGAAATTCGCTGAGTATGCAGGTTTGCTGCGACGGGGTATTTATATATGTATATATATATATATATGTGTGTCCGTAAGCACGATAACTCTCGTAAAAAAGATCCGATCTTAATGAAATTTGGTACGAATGTGTAAAGCACCATTTATTTGAACGAGTTCGAAAACCAGACTAATCGCACCATCCAAAGGGGGGTTTTTGGGGGGTTTTGTACCCCAAAAATGGGGTTTTTGGGGTTTCCACATGTAATTTTTATTTAAATAAAATTTTATTTTTTACCATTTTTTTCAGCTTAAAAAAAATTTGGTATTTTTATTATTGCTCTACGTCAATTGGTTCCTGAGATATTGAAAGTGCTAAACACAGTACGTTGTCTAATGTTATTGTTATGGAGAAAAAGAAAAATTGTATATTTCGCTTATTTATGAACATAAACTGACAAAATTTGGTATAAGGCTTTATCTGGTTGGGGTTTATCGTTGTTTGCACAAAATACAAAATTTTCACATGTGGTTCCCGTAGCAGCAAACCTAGGTAATCGGTCCCCATGTTATTCTTATGGAGAATAATTAAAATGTTATATATCGCTTACTTATAAATGTATATGAGTGAAACTTGGTATGTGACTTTACTTAGATGCGTTCTAATGATATTTGCATAAAAACTCATTATTTTATGTTCCTTGTTGCAGCAAACCTGCGTACTCATCACCAATGTTATTCTTATGGAGAATAATTAATATTTTTAATATCGCTTGTTTGTGAATATCTTTCTTATTAATCCTGTTAAGTGTTAATGTGTTATTATATATTCATTGGAAATTCGCTGAGTATGCAGGTTTGCTGCGACGGGGGTATATTTTATGTTATCTTATTATCTACAGTGTGGTTGTGACAATACTATTAATGTTTTCTATCACTTTTAATTAAGTACTAGTAAACCTGTCGCGGCTTCGCTCGCGATCATCATTTATAAATATTGTGTTACCGTTCCATGGCCTGCTGATTAACTGTGTTTACTCTATCCAGCTGATTTCTTAAAACTTATAGTTATTTCCCAATGTTAAGCTTATGGGAAAAACTCAACTTTAAAGGGCCCCAGGGCCTCACTCACAAAATAGTTCTCTATAAAAAAGGTTTTCTGCACAACTTCTCGTTAGGCTCTTTCCAATGACGCCAAAAACAAGAAAATATGTTCAGTAGTTTAGGAGGAGTGATTGTCACAAAAAACCTGCTCGGGTATTAAATAACTATAGATTCTCTTCAATTAAATAATTTAATATTTGCTAGCACCTTCAACCTCTGGTGTGAATACAGTAACAACAAATGTTTTGTTGGGAACTTTTATAATTTAAAGGCACCTGACATGCTCCCAAACTTTTATCAAAACTACCGAAGCTGTGTGTGCTTGATGTTTATATACAAGAATTTGCAATAATGATGTGATCCGACCATTGTGTGCTGCAGAGGACAAAGGTCAGGTACGAAACCAGGACTAACTTGGAATGCAGACAGGAAAATTATAATACATTGTTAACATGTGAGACAGTTAGTACTAATTTGATCAAGCATCAAGGTCAAAATCTAACTGGTGTAGCTTTTCCTCGTTGACCATGGACGACCTACCTCCTCATAGACCAAGAGTGAACCAGAGACAGCTGATGTTCATGGTCATGCAAATTGAAAAGAGTTAATATACCGGGTGTCCCACGAAGAGGTCGCTATTTTTTAATTAATATATCAGACGTATCGAACACACTACAAACTTGAAACTCTACAGTTATAATAAATACATATGTAACAAAAAATACTCCCAAGTCTGATTTGATTCTGATTAATCAGAACAAAATGGCGGAACATCAAAATAATGGTGCGTATTCGTTAAAGTAATTTTATTTGCAAAACCATTTCAAATTAATTCTTGATTTTATATAATTTTATTAAGAACTAAATAAAATTAAAGAGATAGGAAAGTGGTAAATCATAAATTAAATTAATTTGATTCATAACCCTTCATTCAAACTGTTGTCCATCAATCGCAATGCACTGGTGGCAACGAAACAAAAATGAGTCATAAGCGTTTTTAAAAAATTGCCGAGGTATCAACAACAGTTCCTCTTCAATCAACCTCATTAATTCATCATCTGTCGAAATTTTGTGAGAATAAACCTTTTCCTTCAATAAGCCCCATGGGACATTGCGACAGACGTTGAATTAATGAGGTTGATTGAAGAGGAACTGTTGTTGATACCTCGGGAGTTTTTCAAAAACGCTTATGACTCATTTTTGTTTCGTTGCCATCAGTACATAGTGATTGATGAACATCAGTTCGAATGAAGGGTTATGAATCAAATTAATTTCATTTATGATTTACCACTTTCCTATCTCTTTAATTTCCTTAATTTTACTTAGTACTTATACATTGTAAAAAAATCAAGAATTAATTTGAAATGGTTTTACAAATAAAATTACTTTAACGAAAACGCACCATTATTTTGATATTCCGCCATTTTGTTCTGATTAATCAGAATCAAATGAGACTCGGGGGTATTTTTTTTACAAATTTATTTATTATAAATGTAGAGTTTTAAGTTTGTAGCATGTTCGATAGGTCTGGTATATTAATTCAAAAATAGCGACCTCTTCGTGGGACACCCGGTATAATACATACAATAAAGTCTTAAATTCATAAAGGTACCTTTGAATAATTCCAAACAGAGTTATTCTCCCAACCTCTAGTGTAAAAAACTCTACAGTTATAAAATATAAATTCCTCCTTATTAGAAAAGTTCTATATACATTTTTCCACCTAAGTCCAGCGATCTACATTTACAATATGCCAACAAGGTGATATTTTAATTGTTCACAATTAGTATAACTTATTATAATAATAATCAAACAAATGTATACTAAATCAAAGTAATTCCCATATAGCTGTCCCACTGTCCCACTGTGAAATCAACTTTATGGCTATATGGCACAACGACTCATTTGTTGTGCTATCAAGCCAAACTAATGACTTCATATCTTTCAAACAAACACTTTTTTACCTTTATTGGCTTGCTATGCACCTTTGTTTGCCGTGATACGATCACGTACTGTTACCAACTGACAGATAATGTGAGTAAGGTTATGCTATAAGGTGAGTAATATAAGCTTACAAAGAGTCTTTTGAAACTGATTTGCTTTATTATACAAATTGATCTAAGTTTAAGTAATAACACTTTTTCTTCTTAAGAAATGATTGCGGATATTCTCCATCACTAATTAATTTAGTGTCTAATCGAAACTTGTTTTTCTCAATGAGAAACTTGTTTTTCGACTAGTCACTAAATTAATTAAATAATTGCCTAGTAACCAACGGCAGCTGGAACCAGTATCGAACCTTCACCTTTCTCAGGATTTTGCTCAGGATCGATCTGGCGTTAGTATTTTGCAGTGTTTTATAGTTTCCGTGGTTCAAAGAGTGGTTGAGGTGAAAGTACGTGAGCCGAGCAAGGCAGACACAATCTTCCTCAGCCCCCGCTCAACTTCCGTTGCACCCTAACCTCTCTCCTGTCCCGCAGGTGGATGATGGCGGAGTGGGGTCGCTACCAGGCGACCACAAGCGTGATGATGGCAATGCTCAAGATGCCCGCGGCTTGGTTCCAGCTGTCCTTGCTGTTCCTGGCTCCTTCCGTCAACTTCCACTGCATCCTGCCTCCCAACAAGGTGAGAACACTTTTTTGTAAGTATTTACCTTACAAATAAGTTGTACCTGTAACAAGTAGTACTTCTAAGTAGCAACTTAGTTACTCCAATAAACTCTATCTTTATTGGAGGCTACACTGACCTATGAAATTACATGCCTCCATCCTCACTTTGTGATGAGAATATTTTGTTTCTTTCTGTTGAGAGATTCAAATGAATCAATTTGCCTAGAAGATTCTATCTGCACATCACTGAAGCAGAAAGAATGATGAATCGTCCACTAATATATACCTTAAAAATATCAGTGGCATGCCTTTTTAATGCAAATAGTGTACACAGTTTTGTTGCCTCCAGTATATAGTTAGAGCTCAGTGGTTATAACAAATTCATCTTTGGCATTTTTAAGGATACCTGCATGGTTGAGCCCAAGGTGGTATACCACCCCAAGCTCATTTATTATAGTAACATGTACCTATTCAGTGAAGTTATATTTTTTGTATTCACTCACACAAAATGTACAGGGAAATCAAATACTGAGACCTTAAAAGATAATCAACAAAGATTGAATAGGATTAGGATTGAATTATTTAGTTTTGTTGTACATCATAATGACTTTTCATGTAGAGCCAATTTATTCATCAAATTGTTGATTTTTATAATCCAAATCTATTTGAGATTTAGATTAATATTGAAATACTGTTTTTCACTCTAACCCAGAACAGTTTAAGAACTGTTTTAAGAGCAAGCTGTTTGAGGCAATTTCAATAGCAAGTGTCCAGCGAGGACTGTGCTCGGTCAATTGTTGATTTGTTTCCCCAATAAAGACTTGTTAGCAGCTGCCTTGATGTGAATGTGACCATGCGAGTCATTCAACAATTTAACACTATTTCCTTTTCAATTTAACAATTGTCTATTTTTACGCACAATAGGTCGGTGAATGGTGATGTCTAGCCAATTGTTATAAAAAGTTCTTCCAACTTAAAACAAAATATAACTGAAGAGCCAGGCATTGTTGTTTGAAATAAAAGGACTATAGCTCAAATTTCCATAACTGAGAAAAATAGTTTTTCAGTTTTTTTTTTGGAGAACCTACTTTGTAATACAAAGTAAAATCATAAACTTTTATGGCCTTTCTTACAGACTTTACGATATAAATGTGACACTGATCATTGCGACTACAGTGGCCTCGTCTAGCGGTTAGAGCATGTGAATTTGATCTGCAAGGTATGTGATCGATCCCTGCCAATGGCAAATGGAATTTAGTAGTGTGATAATGGCATGTCCCTTTGGTTTGGAACCCAACTTAAGAGGGGGCACCAGTCCTTTGTGTCTACCTACTCCTCCCATAAGACCTTTTAACTTTCCGTCCTCAACGGATTATCAGAAATCAATGATCTATTCATTTTAAAAATAAAAAATATAGCTAGAAATTTCAGTGAGCGAAATTTCAAGACCACAAATAGTTCACCCATAAAAAAATCGTAAATATTGAAAATTTACAAATTTTGTTGATCGAATATTATTTGAGATTTTAAAATTTTTCCCACTGAAATCTCTAGATTGTGGGACTCTTTCAAATTAGTCATAAATCAACGATATCAGATACGAAGGTCGATATCAGATCAACGATCCGTTGAGGAGGATCAGGCTTTGATAGTTAACATTGGTCTTATGGGGGGAGCAGGTAGACACGCAATACGTTTTGTGACTGGAGCGCCCTCTTTAGACGTAGGTCCACCTACACTAATACATAAATGCATATGTGCATCCAAAATTGATAGTTTCAGAGGAAAGAATCTCATAGGCAATTTATTTCTTATACTGATCTTTGAAAAATTTAGAAGGACATTGAAAGAATCACTATTCAAACCTTATGATTCAGAGTTTACCACTGTCCAATGCCAGCGAGGAGTTGATGTTTGATGGCTCCTGCTTCTACCAGGATGAGGAGGATAACATCTACTCTTGTCAACGGTTCCACTACGACAGGACAGAGTTTACAAGCACCGTCAACATGATGGTAAACCGTCTATAATAAACTCTAATACGAACAATATCTGTCGGTATACTGGTTTGTTTGCAAAATTTATCTCGGAATCCAGCACAAGGAATTTGCTTAAACTTTGGGACTAAGAGGCTTTTTGACTGAAAAAATCTATTGGTGAAATACAATAATCCGTGAGCAGATGAACTCATTGATGATGTATCTAATTTATCAGATGGTTGAATAAAATAATAAAATTTGGAAGCTCTCCTTTATGAGGAAGAGCTATAAATGTTATTATTTTTAAACTTTCTATAAAGGAGCGGCTGTGGGAAAAGGACTTTATGTTGATAATAAGTAATTTATAGCTTATAAAAATTATGTTTTCAATATCTAAATATATAAAAGAGGAAGTAAGCCTATGGACTCTGAAACCGCTCGACAGATTGTAATGAAACTTTCAGGCATTATTAAGCATTATTCAAGGATGGTTTGTGTGAAATTTGGTGCAAATCTGTCCAAAGGGCTCCGACCCAGAGGGCATACAAGGGTGCAGTGTCAGGTTTTAAAAATTTAGTGTTTACAAAATTAACAACTTAATTTGGGCGCAGCAACGCACGCCGGGAAACTGCTAGTAGATACATATAGATGAAGTGATGTATAGTAACCAACAACCTTAAAACTGGTCTGTACTAGTTTTGAGGCTGACATTGGGTACAGCAAATGAAGTTGTCATTACATGGTAAGTCTTTTGGCTGTCCATTATGACAAACTTCCTTTTCACCTTTGGTCTCTCCATTTGCAGCGGTTGGGGACGGAAAGTCCGGGTTTGGTCCACAACCTGAGAATGTATGGTACCTGACTGTTGTACATGGATACCCTGTCATTTGAGTTGACCAGTTGGAGGACACAGCATTTGTTTGAGCCTGATCACAGCTGTAACAGGAGCACGGGAGTTGGCCCTCTGTAAGGTCAATTTGGCTGCCTGTCTCATCCCACCCTTTCCTTTCCTGCTATATCCTATCCTTCCAGTAACCTGCACAAAATTCCCACTTGTGGAAGACATGCCTAGCAGCTATGCTGGGGTTTCCTAATCCAGCAACAATGAATAACAAACAACCAAACATGAAGTTATAGTTAATAATTTAAACCGAACGTCATAGCTGGGCCAATAAATAAGCGATCTTCATTTAAAACTTTTGTACGATATATCCAACAACCAGTTTAACTTCAAACTGTTCCCAATAGCTTTCACTGGAGCAGTGAACACCACTAGCTTTGTAAACCTCATAGCATTCATTGCATCTACCTTCGTAAGCTCTCTAACAATGTCGTTGTCTACTATATAACAAAGGATCTGCCCTGTTACTGACAGTGGGACCTGGTGTGTGAGCGAGAGATGCTGACGACGTTTGCGCAAGTCTCGTTCATGTGCGGAGTCACCGGAGGGAACTTACTCGGCGGACTGGCTGCTACCAGGTAATCTCTCACAGTGATTTTTGTTTGATTTGTTTCATCCTTTGAACGCCAAACATGTGAATGGGGTGGTTTGTTCTGTGTTGTTTTGTTGCTATTTTTAGGCTCTGGTCTACCTACGGAAATATCTGCGCCACTGCGTGAAAGTACATTGTTAAGCTAGGGAAAAGGAGCATTGTGGAGGTCTGCAGGATCCCTGTTTGCGGCTATGATAATTATGTTATCAGCATACTATAAATGGAATTTGACAGAGAAAAATTGATTCTATTCAAGCTCGTTTTTAGAATTTCAAAATAATGTTTCTTAAGTTGTTGTAGTTTGAAAAAGCTCATTTTTCACATTTAAAAGGACTTGTAAATGCAACTCAATTCAACAAATTAAAAAAAGTAAAAAGAAAAATTTGTAGATAATATTTTCCTCTTTAATTTTATACTTTAATTTTAAGGGTTTATGTAGCAGCTGTAAGGAGGGTTTTTGCAAACCCTTTCCTAGCACTGCGCGGAAGTGTTAGACCTTTACACTTAGGGACTCTCAAACATTTTAGATTATAAAAAACATTCTTCAGATGTACATACACACAGTAAGGTTAGGTAAAAAGTAGCAAAACACCTGATCAGATGTGCAACTCTCAAAGAAATCACTCATCCCGTCAGCTTGGACCCGAGCCGTCCACAGTTAGCTTAAGGACTTCTCTCCCCTTCAACTCTGTCACAGACAAGTGAACTTTCTATGAGTTGCACATGAAAGATTCCAACCTCGATCCAACCATTACGTCCTATCCGTGGGATAACTCTTTAGACTGCTTAGCCAACTTGATCAGCTAGCAGTTGTATCTGACTATGTGTTATTATAATAGCTAGGAGCTAGATGTGTTAGTTAGACAATAGGCAATAGATTAACTCTTTATTCCAAATCAATTACATTTTTCATTCACATTCCAAGAGCTTACAAAGCTTGTGCTGAAATTTTTATGCAGAGATTTTACATGCAAAATGGTTATCCGGCAGTTCAAATTAATCACTGTAGATTATTTAATGACATTTTCTTGTTTACTTGTGGAAGGATACTCATTCAATAATTCACTGCACTTCACTCATTATGTACTTAAATATTCAAAGACATTTAATTGTACAACAGGTAACTTTGTCAACAGTACATATACAAATTTATCAATACAAATATAGATCAATCAAGCTATCAAACAAAACCATAGCATAACATAAATAAACGGTATCAGGAAACTGACTCATACTTTCTCCCTTTTAGCCAAATTTTAATGACAAAATTATATTGTATTTACTAAATATAGAATATTAAGTACAGATAAATGTATAGAAAATTGTCTAAAATAGTTGTTTTCAGAAATATCCACCCAAATGCCTTTTTGGGAGACACTATAGAGTCCGTTGCTAGACACAGTGGTTTTGAGAGGCGAAATGCCCCCTTGTCCCCCCCAGGGTTAAATGGCAACATATTTTGAACATCCTCTGTTGGTCAATGCTAATAGTGTTAGTTCCGTTTCTGTCTACCAGGTTACACCACATGTTGCACTCAGAGTGTATATTAGTGCTTCAAACGGTACGATTGCTTATGTATACCTTAAATATCCATGTGTTGTAGGTCTCAGATTCGAATGCCGATATATCAGCACTTAGAACTCAAATGATTAATAGTGGGAAAATGTTTTACCAAATTACAGTTGCATAAATATTTACAGATAAGAAAAATATAGACACACTTCTCCAGCAAGGAAGCTACTACAGATCTCTCTAATACATTTCGTTACCATGGCTGAGGGGGACAATAGCTTCATGGTTTAACTATTTCAGTAATGGTGTTATATATTTTATTTGGAAGGAGTGAACTGCCTAAGCAATTGTACTAATGTAGATCAACTTTTTTGTATTATCTTATTATTACAGTTATTTTATGAAATCTTATGTCAGCCCGGCATCTTACGTGCCAACATTCCCACTGTTACTCCCTCATGTTGTGGTTTTCTATACCATAAGAATGTGAGATGATGCCAGTTGTGTCAGCCAGGGTAGGGCGCAAACCTGTGCTCGTGGTGGCAATACTGCTGATGCCGCTGTTTAGCGCCATAGTCGCAGTTGTGCCAACATTCCCACTGTTCCTGCTCTTCAGGTTCCTGCTTGGCTTGTCTCTAGGAGGAACCATTGTAATCAGCTTCATTCTTGGTAAGTTAGAAAAATCATCTTAACCTAAGTAATACGATGAAATATAGTTATACCTAATTCTGTGTTCTTTAGGAAAGTTAAGGAAAGATCAAGAATCAAGAGCTTTTGTATAACTATTGTATAAGAGCAGATAGATGCTATTCAAAATTACAAAGCTGAAGGACAAGAAATGATCCTGATCCTTCAACTGGTCTTGTTGACATTTTTCTGTCTTTATTTTCAAACTGTGTTGATTATTCTTGGTTTACCCTTTTTCTCACATTATAAATTTTGCTCTATTCTATTAGAGAAAGTAACTTACCATCAGTATTGAAAATTACTTAAGTTAAACTATTTTATAAAAAATATAACCTCACATAAATAAGTTGAAATTTCCCGCCCAGGGATTTTACTATATCTTTATCATCAAATCAGGAAGAAATTATTTCAGACCTAAAGCTTTTTTTCTAAGTTTATCGTGATTAACACATTGCAATCTTGATATCAGCAAAATTAATTAATTACGCAGTTTCGAATTAACATTATCTTGTCTAGAAAAACAAAATATCATAGCCAGTGTTTTCTTGGATTCAAGCATTTGACATTATGAGGACATAAATATTCTCTTGATTAAATTTCATAGATTAAATAATCAGAGGTCTAATTTTCAAATGATTAACTTCTTATTAGTCAGATTGAATACAAAATGAGGAAATAGATTCAGTTGCAGAACAAGACACCTCTCATATCCCCTCATCTGTTTCTGAAACTTTCCTTGGCTGATCCTAACCAAAAAAGTGATTGTTTAGTAAATTATCAAATCAAATTTCACACATTACCTAAAGTAATCCTTGCTGCACACAGGAGGGGAGCTGGTGAGTGGGAAGTGGCGAGAGCCGGTAACTGTCCTCAGCCAAGTACCATTCGGTATTGGCCAGACCGTCTTCGGCCTCTCTGCGTACTTCCTGCGCGACTGGCGAGAGATACAGATGGCACTGTCTGTCTGCTGCCTCATCTTCCTGCCTTACTGTTGGTCAGCTCAAATATCTTTATTGTTTCCTAATACCTCGACCAATTTAAGTTGTGTTAGTGACTATATCACCGCAAACCATCACTGTAGTGATTCTCAAAAGTTGTAAAAACCTTTTGTAGACAAATTTGAATAAATATGACAATATGTCTATTCATTTCTGTAATAACAATGTTTGGAGAAAAATATAATTTATCTAAATTTTTGTGACAGATTTTGTTACGTACCTAATCCACGGTCACTAAATGAACTGTTTATGGATGTTGTTAGCTACTTTATTGTTACAGAAAAGGGACATTTGGTACTGAACATTAGAAATACTGTTTTCTAAGCAGTGATCATATGCTTTTAGGCAACTGTTTTTGCATTGTTCATCAATGTGTCACTGCCAGTTCAATGTTATATTCAGATACTATCTACGAAATTGGCGGTGAAAGGGAAATTAAATTTCATAGTGGGTTTATTTTTGGTAGGTGGCAGAGGAGATTCCAACCCATGCATTGGCTTTATTTAATTGTTTCTACAGATCAATAATGTTAAATAACATTATTGTCTTCAACAATTTCTATGACTGTACAAGTTATAAATTGAAATTATAATAAACTACTCAGGAAGAGTTTTATCTTATATATAAAAGCCAAAGCCGTGGGTTGTCCAGCGCTAATTCTCCAACCCACTGATATGCTAAGGAGATCAAATTTGGTACACTGTAAGTTTAAAATAGGTCTTTAGGTTTAAAATAGGAATTACGGTATAAGGTTTTTTATTCCTATTTTACATTAGGGCTCCACCACATTTTAAGTTAATGAGCTACTCCCCCAAAAAAAATTTGCGCATATAATCCTTATATAACAGCTGTTTATTGAATTAAGAAAAAACACATGTGACATAAACCAATTAAAACTCGATATGAATACCATGGGAACTTGGATGTCCCATAGGGCAGAGCCCTGGGGCCTAAATAGAAATTCTGGCTCAACAGTGACTTAGAACCTGAAATTATCTTTTAAATAAAAAAAGAATCATCAAAATCGGTTAAGTATTAACTTCAGGAAGTGAGTGAACAAAATGCAGGAATTTTTTAAAATATGTAGGTGAGTAAAAAACTTGTTACAATTAAAAAAAAAAATAATAACACTCTTGCAAAATGTTTTAGAGAAACTAACTTAACTTCTGTTACAACGTTATACCATTGACTATAAATACTGAAGGAGACATCCCATCCATATGGTCCAGCTGTTCCACTTTTAGTGTATGCTAGAATTTAAAATTGAAGTAGTTTGATTAGGTCACCAACAGATTGTGCTGCTGTCAACTATTTATTTTAGTTATTTACGCTAACTTTTAAAATATTTCCACCCCAGAAAGCAAGTTATAATCAACTTATGTTTGCTTCCTAACACACCAACTGTTGTATTATCCCCTCCTTGAGAGGATAAGTAATAGTTGACAGCAGTATACTCTGTTGGTGATTATTGTAAACTACGACCTCTTTCAATCCTGGTATACACAAAACTAGGGACACATTTTATAATGGCAATGAGAAGTCTACTTCAGTATTTATAGTCAATGGTTATACCAGGTTGGTAGAGGAGTCGCCCCAGTGGCTGGTGGGGAGGGGGAAGCTGGGGCGAGCCGAGCGAGTGACAGAAGCGATCCAGCGCAGGAACGGCCTCCGACCTGCGACTCCCACCGAAATGCAGCCTATGGCGGAGAAACTGAAGGGCGAGGTGGGTAAAAGTCGATCAAAGACTACTGAAAGCTTTGAATGAAGTGAACATTCTGTATTAAAAGGAATTAATTACTGAAGATATAGAGAAAAATGTTTTACTTTGTAATTTAAATTTTGTGTAAATCCATAGGTGGGACTTTCGCTAGCCTAACTTTGTGAATCTTAGACTTCACTTCAAAGGTTCTTAGGTTTGATTCCTGGTGTTTCCACAAGTTGGGTTTGGACTACTTTCCTTAACAGGGTTTAAATACTCTTTATGAAATTACCTCTGTAGTGTTATTAGTGCACTAAGAAAAGAATTGCAAAAATTATTAAGTTTGGTGATATAATAGTCTATCATGTTGTCATGTACCTTTAAATCGGACAACGGCATTACATAATGCATTACAACAATATATCCTTATATACTTATTACCAACGATTTCCCCATATAATTTTAATAAAGTGACATGCACGAAGAGTGAAAAGACTTTGATAGTAAAATCTAAGAATGATGTTTTTTTTCTGGGAACTGCAGTATTTCTGTAAAAACTACTGGTGAATTACTTGGCCACAGTTTTTCAGAGGCTACAAAAATTATTTTTTCGTCATACTGCTTCAAAAACATCTGTTTTTGACAGATGCGTTGAGATTCAAAAGTTCTTCTTTTTAGTCTTTGGATAATAACATATGTTTTGATGATCATTATCGTACTAGGACTAAAAAGATCATTGTTGATGATACTTTTGATTCGAGGTCGTCATAAATCGATTAAAATTCATTCGATTATAAATAATCGAAACATTCATTGTTATTATCGAAACATTCATTGTTGTATTGTTATTTGAAGAACAACCGATTGATTCGAACCACAATGATTGGTTTGAAGTGATCGACTCAACAACCGATAGATATGAATGAACCGAAGTTATGCATGTGCAACAGCTGATTGTTTCAAGAGACAAGCTGAAAGAAACATTTGAGGTTATGAAGACACAGTACGTAAATTTTACTTTTGTTTTTATTTAAACCTTAAGTTTTTTGGCAGTATGACGAAAAATATAGTTCGTCACTCGGATCAAAAGTGTCTTTTTAATACTCGCTCATTTCCCAGCCTCGGCTTCGCCTCGGCAGTTAAACTGGAGCTCGTATTAAAAAGATCCACTTTTGATCCTAGTGACGAAATATACTATTGTTAATTTTGAGAAGTCTAAAAGTTGTTATACCAGGTGTCTATAAATTTCCTTTACAATTTTATAAGTGTTTGTTAAATAAAATAAAATAGATATTTTTGTGAGGTTTCATTTTGTAAAACACGGGTTTTGAAGTTTGTTTGTTTACATTTTCATCATGTTACACTATTTTACTTAACTTTTTAACTATCTTATTTTAAAAATGTGTTTTCTCCTGAGGTGAGGTTAAGATGGGGGTTTCGATTCCACAAGTACTATTTCATTCGGTGGAGTACACTTCCATGAATTTATTGTTTCAATATTAAATGGTGATCCTAAAAAGAGGTTCCCTCTGTTGTATAAGGTTCCAATATTTCTTTGAACTCGAACATCAGATCTTGTAGATCTTGTAATGAACCTAAATCACAGCACACCTTCATTTTGAAGAAAAATGTTGTAAATAAGATTGTTAAAATGAAATAAATAAGTAAATACTAAGACAATATGAAAAAAACTTCAGAATATTATGTATTTGACAACAAATAAACCCCACCTAAAATATTACAATTATTTTAGTTCTACAGACGTTTAAAGTTGGAAAGATAATTTGTGGACACCCGTTATATTATATACTTTTTTATTACTACAGATTTGTTTTCACAGATCGTCAAGACTGAACACAACAAAGTGACCCCCAAGGCGCCGCTCAGTCTGTGCGGTGTGTTGAGCGTGCCTCGCTTACGCTGCTACGTGCTCACTGTCTGGCTCACGTGGTATGTTGCGAATCATGCATTTGTAATCGAGTAGAGATTCAAATAACTGCTGTGTTTATTGGCAATACACTATCTCTTGTATAATTATAATACCCCCGTCGCAGCAAACCTGCGTACTCAGCGAATTTCCAATGCTGTAACTCACTACTACATAGAGCTATTTACCAAGTTTCACAAAAATACATCCATAAATAAGTGATATATAGCATTTTATTTATTCTCCATAAGAATAACATTAGGGTTGAGGACGCAGGTTTGCTGCAACGAGGAAGATAAGTAATGTTTTTTTTTACAATTATCAATACAACTGAACCAGGTGAAGCTAGATACCAAGTTCTCTTAATGTAGGTTCATAATTAAGGGAGATATGCAACTTTACTTATTCTCCATATGAATAACATGGGGGCCGAGTATGCAGGTTTGCTGCTACGGGGACTATCAACAAAAAACTCGTTTTTTTGTGCTAATATAAGTATACCACAACTAGTTGAAGCCACATACCAAGTTTCATCAATGAATAATCGAGATATAGAATTTTATTTATTCTCCATAAGGATAACGTTGGACAACGTACTGTGTTTAACACTTAGAATATCTCTGCAACGGTTGGACGTAGAACAACGATTAAAACACCAAAATGTTTGTTTTGTTGAGCCAAACACATTAATAAACAGAAATGTGAAGTTTTTAGTAAAACTATCTGAGAAAAATCTAAAAACCTTTTTCCCATAAGATTAACATGGGACACGTTTTTTTGGATTTTCTCCGCAACCACTTAACCTAGGTTAATGATTCAAAATACTAATTTTTTTTTTAAGCTCTATAAAATGGTTATAACCAAAATTGAGTGTTTTTAACATTTTGGGGTCAAATTTGCAAAAAACCGATTTTTATAAAATTTTAAACCCCCATAAAACCCCCTTCCCATAGTGCGATCGATCTGGTTTTCGAACTTAAAGTCATAAATGCTACTCTCCACATTTGTGCCAAATTTCATCAAAATCGGGTGTTTCTTTCAAAAGTTATTGTGGTAACGGACACATATATATATATATATATATATATATATATATATATATATATATACATATATATAAATTTGAACGAATAGTGTTTTTGGCATCTGGGGACCTCAAAACGAAAAGTTATCATGGTCTCGGGCTTAAGTCTTACCATGCCACCTACGGTAATAGTTACTTCCCTATAGGGGAAATTCGCTAAAACAGATTTAAAAGAGGATGTTTCCTCATCTGAAATTAAAATTTGATTGATAAGCTGTCCCACCAAGATTCTTCATAATTAAATTAAATTTATTTTCATTAAAAATTCATACAATACCTGAAATTCAGTGATGAATGTTTTAAAATAGTAAAAAAATTTAATAACATAGAAAAACACACATATAATATCCTGATAATATCTCAGGTCTACAACATTTATTTCATTGTTCCTTAAACTTCTTTATTATAATTTTGATTTATTAAAAAAATACTAAATTTGTTATTGACAAAGTAGAAAACAGGGTAGTGCAGATTTATCAATAATGTGAATAGTTTTTTTTAAACTTTGTTATTCGATTTTTGGAAGTTAGACTGTGGTGGTATGGACTTATTTTAAAGTTTAATAAGTGTTTTAGACGGTAAATGTATAATACCCCCGTCGCAGCAAACCTGCGTACTCAGCGAATTTCCAATGCATTTATATGTTTCTCACTACTACATAAAGCCACTTACCAAGTTTGACAAAAATACAATCATAAATAAGTGATTTATAACATTTTATTTATTCCCCATAAGAATAACATTAGGACTGAGTAGGCAGGTTTGCTGCAACGAGGAAGATAAGAAATGAGTTTTTATGCAATTATCAATATAACTGAACCAGTTGGAGCTACTTACCATGTTTTATTAATTTATGTTCATAATTAAGGGAGATATAAAACTTTACTTATTCTCCACAAGAATAACATTAGGGCTGAGTATGCAGGTTAGCTGCTACGGGGACAACCAACAAAACATTTATTTATTGTGCAAATATCAATATACCAGTACAACGTGAATCCACATACCAAGTTTCATCAATATACATTCATAAATAATCAAGATATCAAATTTTATTTATTCTCCATCAGGATAACATTGGACAACGTACTGTGTTTAGCACTTTGAATATCTCTGCAACGGTTAGACGCAGAATCACAATTTAAACACCAAAATGATTGTTTTGTAGAGCTGAATCGATTTGTAAAAGCAAATGTGAAGTTTACGTTAAAATGAACTGAGGAAAAGCCAAAAACCTTTTTCCCATAAGATTCACATGGGAGATTTTATGAGCATGTTTTTTGGATTTTTTCCGCAACCACTTAACCTAGGTTAATAATTCAAAATACCATATTTTTTGTTTTTTTAAGCTCTATAACATGGTCTAAACAAAAATTAAGTGTTTTGAAAATTTTAGGTTGAAAAATGCTAAAAACTGATTTTTGGAAAATTTAAAACCCCCATAAAGCCCCCTCCCATGATCCGATTTTTCTGGTTTTCGAACTTAAAGTCATAAATGGCAGTTTACACATTTGAGCCAAATTTCATCGAAATCGGACGTATTGTACTCAAGTCACATTCACAATCACATTCATGGACACATATATATATATATATATATATAAATTTGAACGAATAGTGTTTTGGACATCTGGGGACCTCAAAACAAAAAGTTATCATGGTCTCGGGCTTAAGTCTTACCATGAGACCTACGGTAATAGCTTCTTCCCTATAGGGTAAATTCGCTAAAAACAAAACAAAACTTCACCTTTATATATTTATTTATGGTCTACGGAGGTTACATTTTTAGTTGTCGCATAGTTTGTATTTTGCACCCTTCTTAACCCTTTTTTATATTTTGTTGCAGTTACAGATTGATTTTGGGGTGTCCTTAGCAATTTTCTAGTCTCATCTGTACCCCAATTTTGGATTTTGAAAATTGATTAAACTATCATAACATCACACCTCTTGACACAAACCTTTTGAAAACTTTACGATTTGTTCCCTATTTTGCAAGCGAAAAAGATATATGAAGATCTTATGGAAGTTATTTTTCTCTTTGTAGGTACTGCGCAGGTTTGAGCTTCTTTGGCCTGAATGCATACACGCCTCAGTGGGGAGGAGGGGGGGTTGGGGGCATCATCAACGTTGCCGTTGGAGGTAAGAGTAAGAGCCGAGCCAGCAGTGAAAGTTTAACATTTAGAACTAACCTCAAATCTTTGTTTTTTTACACTTTCTAATAATGATTAGAGAATTTCTCCAAACTTACTCGTTATTTACTGTAAAATAAAACCATCTTGAGAGGCCAGAACAGATCCTGAAGAAGGCCAATTAACTCATCCTTTTACTTTCTCCCCCTATACATAGTATATGGAGAAAGTATTGTTTTCGTAAAAATTTTCGAATTTGAGTTGTTAGTGGAAATATTCGTTTTGGTGCTCCCTGAACCCAAAAAAGTGGTTTTTACGTGATGTCTGTCTGTGTGTGTGTGTGTGTGTGTCCGTGTGTGTGTGTGTGTGTGTGTGTGTGTGTGTCTGTGTGGATGTGTACAGAGCTAGAGCCCTAACCAATAGGCCGATTTTTATGAAATTTGGTATGTAGGTACTAATCCACGATATCTCCAGGCGTTTTTTTCATTTTTTGGAATTTTTGATTTTTAAGGGTAATTATCCCCCAAAAACCGCCAAAAAACATGAAAAATCAAAATTTCTCAAAAACGGCTCTAACGATTTTGATTAAACTTTAGTCGTTTGTAGAACTTTAGTCCTCCAACAAAATGACACCACCCGCATTTCTGTAAAAATGCGGGTTCAGAAATTACAAGACTTAAAACATCAAAAATTCAGTTTTTTGGATTTTTCATAAAAAGACATAAATATAAAAAAATATTACTATTCACCACTAAAAAGAGCTCTAAAAACTAAATAATTTAGTATTTTGAATTACTATTCTACGATTGCTGGTTTCGGAGAAAATTTAAATTTTCATTTAGCGGTAAACGCAGTACGTTGTCCAATGTTATTCTTATGGGGAATACAAAAATTATTATTTCTCTCTTATTTACTGATAAATTTCATTCAAACTTGATATGCTTGTCAATTTAGCATTGACCAACAGAGGAAATTCGAAATATGTTGTCCCTTAATAACCCTGGGGGGGAATAGGGGGCATTTCCCCTCTTAAAACCACGAGTGTATCAATGGATTCTGTAGTGCCTCCAAAGCAGGGATTTGGGTGGATGTTTTTTAAAACAACTTGTTAACAAGATTTTCTGTACATTCGACCGTGCTTTGTATTCTATATTTAGTAAATAAAAAGCAATTTATTCGTTAAAGTTGGGCTAAAAGGGAGAAAGTATGTGTCAGTTTCCTGATACCGTTTATTTTATCTAATATTTATTACAAACTAGCATATCCAGCTGCTCGAATTTGAGCAAATAAGGTTCTGTTAGTTTAAATCGTGATGTGCATTCAAGAAGTTGGATTAAAATAGCTTCTGTATCGTGTTTTGTTCCTCAGCCGTCAAATGCTCAATGTCAATGATTATGGGTTTTCCATAAGATTAACATTGCAACTTTGAAGCCCTGCAGGCCGATGTAAACTTTAGTGGCTTTCTGCAAACCTACGCATCGAGACCTTTCCATAGATACTTCAACCATAAAAATTGGTCTAGTGGTTCCTTAGACCTCAGTGTGACTCAAAATCTGCTTGTGGATTAAATATTAGGCTTATACAGTATAGATGATTTTGTTTAAAGATTTGTTCAGTTGCATTATATGAAAGTAATGTTTCATGTGAAAAACATTTATAAAGGGACAAAATTCAATTGTTTTACTTTTAAAATGTGATAAAAACAGGAACTTGATCGATTTAAACAATTTCACTATATCCCCCATTAGTGTCATTCAACATGCATCTCTGAAGCTCAGTCAATGCTTAAGACGGCCACACACTATCGGACTTTTGCCCGAACCAGACATCGAACAAGACATCGAACCGAGCGGATTTGGCTTCGAAGGGAGAAAATCCGGTAGTTTGTGGGGCCTCCGAACCAGACATCGAACAAGACATCGAACCGAGCATCGAGCGCTCTCGAGGCGGTTTTTTGACGAAAGATCAAAGAAAGATCGGTCCGATGTCTTGTTCGGGGTCTGGTTAGGGGTTCGATAGTGTGTGGCACCTCCACGCTGCTCCGAGCGCCGTCCCGAGCGCCGTCACGAGCCTATTACTATTTACTATTTTAAAGTTCATCAACTTATATTATTTAATATTCATAGTTGAATTATATGTATTATTAATTTAGATTCTCTTTAATTCAGATTTAAATGTTATTTTTATATTTAAGTCACGTAATCACAAACTTAGATTTTATCCAGACAGTTGTTATATAATTTTAACCGGACTTAATTGAAATAAGCATTAACCCTACTACACTGTTGGTGTTTCTTTTAATAAATTAAAGGTAGTAAGACTTAATTGTTGAAATGAAGGGAAGCGCATACAAACCTCGAAATGTAAAATTACAACATGTATCTCTTGTGTATTTTAATTTCTCATAAAACCAAGCAGTTCAAATTGGCAGCAAAAAACTTATAGGGCAACTTTGAGACACACTAGAGTGTAACCATAATTCTTTTTTATGTGAATAAGTTTTTTTGTAACAGTATAAACGTTACAAAGTTATGGTATTTGTTATGTGTTATTTTATTGCATTAATTTATATATGCTTTTTCCTATATTCCATTTGTAATAAATTACATGTTTCATTACTTTTTGATTTACTAAATTATTACAACCACCTTATTGTTGTTACAATCCTCCTACATAGTTAATAATATCCAGGCCTACTGCTTTTGCAAGAAACAGTGATAGATATTTGATTTGTTAACAGATAAATCTGCTAAACTAGTTTAACCTAAATAAAATGAATAATGTTAGTAAAATGAATTCATATGCAACTACAAATTAATCTCTACTACATAACCCCAGCCCCCTACCACCCTACCTGCATCCCCTAAACCCCACAAGTACATGGCCGACCTGCACAACGGCAACTAAAATGGTCCCCACCGTTTTTACCCCGCTCGGTGTTTTCGCGCTCAATCTGTCCGATCCGATGTCTTGTTCGGGGTCTTGATCGGGATGAAGTTCGAAGTGAATTTGTGCCCTACTTCCTGCTCCCTGCTCGGTCCGATGTCTTGTTCGATGTCTGGCTCGGGCAAAAGTCTGATAGTGTGTGGCCGCCTTTAACCTCAAGCAAGTTTTGAACTAAGTAGTTAAAGTTTTAAGAGTGGACGCAAGCTACTGCTAAATTTAAATCACTATCACAATTAAGAGGACATTGTAGGCAGTGCAGCCACGTTGGATTTAAACTCCATAAGAACAATCTTTATCTTGAATGTAGTCCGTCGGCAGCGGCGGCACTGTCCGTTAAAACGTCGTAGGACTATTGGTTTCAGCAGTTTGCCATCTTCAACTACTGGCAAATTGTCTACTTCAACTACTATCTATTCGAGTTGTTGAAGATGGCAAACTGCCGAAACTGTAATCCTACACGACGTTTCAACGGACAGGACAGTGCCGCCGCCGACGGATTACATTCAAGATAAAGATCATATTTCGGGCGCTCAGATCTCCACTCATCAGATTCCATAAGAACAAATGAAAAACTTGATATCTCATTCATTCATAATCAGAAAATTATGAAATATGTCTCTAATTAATTTGGTTAAATAAAAATGTTTTCTTTGTGAGTATTTTTTTAATTAAATAAATATGTTGATAAATATTAAGAAAAAAACTTATTTATGTAATATTTTGGCATTTTTCTAGGTAATCCAATCCCGGGATCCCGTCAGAATTTTGTCTCTTAGCAATCCCTGGATTTTACTTTCCAACCCCGGGATTTTTGGGATTATGAAAATATGTCGAAATGGTGATATAAAGGTTTTAGCGAATTTCCCCTATAGGGAAGAAGCTATTACCGTAGGTCTCATGGTAAGACTTAAGCCCGAGACCATGATAACTTTTCATTTTGAGGTCCCCAGATGCCAAAAACACCATTCGTTCAAATTTTTATATATGTATATATATATATATATATAAATTAAAACAAGCAAAAATAATTCCTATTCATAAGAGAGTTGACAAAAATTATATAATAAATTATCGACCAGTATCTGTCTTACCGACCTTTTCAAAAATTTATGAAAAAGCAGTGCATTTACAGTTTACAGAATTTTTAGAACAAAATAATTTACTAGACAAAGACCAGCATGGTTTCAGGTCTGGAAGGTCAGTCGGGAGTGCTGCTATATCATTAATCGAAACTATTATAGAATCAGTGGATAAAGGAAACAATACAATTGGTCTGTTCATGGACATCTCAAAAGCTTTTGACAGTGTTAAACACTCTAAGTTAATAGAAAAATTAAAGGGGATTGGAGTTGCAAAGAATAGTCTCAACTGGTTTCAGTCATATCTTTCCGATAGAACTCAATATGTAGAACTAACTCATTTATTAAAAAATAACAAAATTATTAAAATTCCTTCAAAATTAAGTAGTTTAAAATTTGGTGTGCCTCAAGGGTCTATCTTAGGGCCTCTTCTTTTCATATGTTATCTTGGGGGGATTGATAAAGCCTTAACACAAAATTTGAAGAGCAGTCTCTGTTTATATGCTGATGATGCTAATCTGGTAGCATCATCAGCAACCTCACAGGAAACAGAAAGGGTTGTTTTTAGTGAATTGGGAAACATTGGGAATTTTCTTAAAAACCACAATCTACTTCTAAATACAGAGAAAACTAATTTTGTAAATTTTAAAACCCCACAAAATCAAAAAAATGAAGACTTATTGATAAGCTATGAGTCAAACCTAATTGAAAAGAAGGATAGCATAAACTTTTTGGTCTTAACAATTGACCAACATCTAAATTGGGATGAACATATACATAGGATCTTAGGTAAAATTAACTCCGGAGTTTATGCCTTGTCGCAAATGAGTTATTACTGTGACGTAAAAACCTTGAAAAATTTATATTTTGCGCATGTTCATTCACACATCTCTTTTTGCATTGCCCTCTATGGGTCCACAAAAAAAATCAATTTAGAGAGTATTCTAAAACAACAAAAAAAAGCTATTAGAATCTTGCTAAAACTGAAATATGATGATTCAGCAAAGGACCATTTTAAAACTTTAAAAATTCTTACGGTCTTCGGTCAATATATTTTTGAAACTATTCTTGCTGCAAGAAATGAAAAACTCAGTATAGATATTAACTCAATGAGGACTCATTCCTACAACACCAGAGGAAAAAATCAGTTTTCCCAGAGACATAAATTGAAATTTTTTGAAAAAAAACCAACATATATAGGAAATATTTATCTAAAGCATATTCCAAAAAGTATATCAAAGGAAAATGGCTTAAAGTTTAAAAAAATGTTAAAAAAATCTTATAAACAGGGCATTATATTCTTTTGATGAGCTTTCCACCCCTCTCTAATCTTAGTGAGTAAATGTATTCTTGTTTAGTTTAATATTGAAATCTATTATTTTGATGATGCATATCTTGACGCTATTTATTGTACAGCTTGTGCATAATGTAAATAAAGATTTGTGACTATGACTATGACTATGACTATATATTTATATATATATATATATGTGTCCGTAAGCACGATAACTCTCGTAAAAAAGGTCCGATCTTAATGAAATTTGGTAAAAATGTGTAAAGTACCATTTATTTGAACGAGTTCGAAAACCAGATGAATCGCACCATCCGAAGGGGGGTTTTTGGGGGGTTTTGTACCCCAAAAATGTGTTTTTTGGGGTTTTCACATGTAATTTTAATTTTAATCAAATTTTAATTTATACCATTGAATTCAGCTTAAAAAAACAAACAATTTGGTATTTTGATCATTGCTCTACGTCAATTGGTTACCGAGATATTGAAAGTGCTAAACACAGTACGTTGTCTAATGTTATTCTTATGGAGAAAAAGAAAAATTGTATATCTCGCTTATTTATGAACATAAACTGGCGAAATTTGGTATATGGCTTGATCTGGTTGTGGTTTATTGTTGTTTGCACAAAAAAACAATTTTTCGCCTATGGTTCCTGTAGCAGCAAACCTAGGTACTTGGTCCCCATGTTATTCTTATGGAAAATACTTAAAATGTTATATATCGCTTATTTATGAATGTATATGGTTGAAACTTGGTATGTGACTTCACTAAGATGAGTTCTATTGATATTTGCATAAAAACCCATTATTTTGTGTGTCTTGTTGCAGCAAACCTGCATACTCATCCCCAATGTTATTCTTATAGAGAATAATTAATATTTTAAATATCACCTGTTTGTGAATACATTTCTTATGAATCCTGTTAAGTTTTTTAATGTGTTATGTTATATATTCATTGGAAATTCGCTGAGTATGCAGGTTTGCTGCGACGGGGGTATTTGAATATTATAAACACAATTCGTAACTGAAATTCATTAAAAAACAGTTTAAGAAATTTGAAAGCTAAAATTTATTAAATTGAATTGACATCAGTTTAAACAACTAAATGTGTGTTATGATTATCGTTGAATAATACTCAGTTGATATAACTTATTAGAAGTTGCAAGAGGATTATGTTTTTGTTTTTATTAATAATACCAATCATTTTAGAATGCAGGTTAAGTTGACTTAGTTATATTATACAAGTCGTATTATTATTAGAGAATACTTTGTCAAAATGTAATTTATTTTTAATTATAGCCTATACAATATGTTATTAAATATTTTATGTTTCGATTTTATTTCGATACCCAATTACATTAGACTAGAAAGAACCAAAGTGTTGGTCCAACAGTTTTATAAATATCTACTGAGCAATAGTTTTGTGTTAAGGTCTAAGGTGTGTTTGTGGTACAAGAATTTACCATGGCTAATATCAGACACTCAAAACTACACACTGTACTGCATGCATAGGTCATTGAGACAAATGGTTTCAGTTACTTTTGCCGTCAGTGATCCTATTCGTCCTCAATATAGGCAACCAGTTTCAAGGATTTGACTTTGACTTTGAGGTTGTTTATAACCTCACTTTCAGGCTACAATTATGTATGTCATTCACTCACAATAGATCGTTGAATATTAAAAATATAACACATTAAACAAACATGACACAGGCACACAAAATAACAAAGAATTAAATAATTGCACATTGACATTAACAACATTGGCCAAACTAAATCATGACGGCGTGGTCAATTGAGAGTCTATGTTAAATATGAATAGGATTACTGATGAAAAAAGATAATGTAAGTATTCAGAAATGTAATGTAATTTAAGTATTCAGAAAGTGATCCTGGGCCATACTAACACAAAAATGATTTCTTAACATTCCAAACAATGCAAATAATAATTTTTCGTAGCAGCTATCTGGTTGAATAGATTACTAATGTGTACGAAATTGCTTAGAAAGATTACAATGTTACAACTTATTAACGATAAACATGAAAAACCAAAAATAAATGTATCACTGTCATTTGTACGCAAATTAATGTTAATCCCAGGATTAGTGCCGGAATCCTGGGATTCTTCAGTGTAATCCTGAAATCCCTGGATTGAAAATATCATCCGGGGTTGGATTCCCTACATTTTTCTAACAGACTTGGGGCAAGATAATTCCTAATAAAAAGTAAAATGTTATCATGTTTTAAACACATCAGTAAAAATTGGTAATAAAAATATATAGTTTTTTGTGAAGATATGTCAGTTACAAATTCTCTATAGCCTTCACCCAGCTGGTCCACAAACCATCAGAGTGAGGATGGCTTGCAAACAAAAGAATATAGAGTAAACATCACATGATAATAATCCTACACTTTAGTTTAATATGCAAACAAGGCTGCAACAAGCAGTTATATACTTATAAATTATATTTATTTACAGGTGTGATTGGAGGCATTCCGGGGAACATAGCCACAATATTTCTTGTGAGAAGATTTGGAAGAAAGAAAATTACAATCATTGCTCATCTTTTAGCTGCATTATTTTCCTTTCTTCTGCCTATCTATGATGTTGGTATGTTTTCAAACTTGTTTACTCTTATTGTAAAGTATGTATTACAACATTTATAATTAACTTTTTTATAGTGGGGATATTTTTTAAACTAGGTAAAACACTATAAAAGCATATTAATGTTATCACTGAAAGCTGAAACGGGAGTTCAATATGAGCAGATAGATAAAGCATAGGTTTGCTCCAAAGCAGATTTTCTAAAACTAATGTGGCTGTGGTGCCTTTGGAATAACAAAAACAGATCACAAACGAGGCGTAGGACCGCAAAATGAGCTTTTAACAAGACATTCAACATTTTTGCGGTGTATGAAACAAGTTTCATTTGTATGTGGGTGAAATATGAGTAAATATGACATTTTTTAATCTTCAAATTAAAAACAAATTGTGCTGGACAAGAGCCTATGTGGAGGAGGGAAAATCAGAAATATTATCTTCAGGACTCCTTTCAAGATTTATAAAATTCTGATTTCAAGAATAACATTAAAGACAATAAACTTGCTTTCAAACATATAAAGTAAAAATATACCCCAATAATTTCAGTGTATCATATATATTTTTTTATTAACAATTAATTTAGATGAATAAATAGTTAAGAATAATGAATGTCTGCTGCACATCGCACATTAAACCTGCCATCCTCACAAACCTTCTCAGAACTAAATAATTTCCAAGGTATCCTCAACTTTTAAATCAATGGTGACCGACATAAATGTTAACACATATAGGCAGTCATTACACAATATTAAAAAATTATTACAGTTTACTACAGCATTGTGATAAAAAATAAATCTTTAAAATAATTCTGAAATTGACGGAGCAATAAGAGTTTGCCCACCAGGAGAGCAGCCAGAGGACTGGCAGCGACGGCTGGCGGGGATGTGTAGTCTGGTGGCGATGTCCGTGGCCTATCCCGCACTCTTCCTGATGTCCGGGGAACTGATCCCCTCTGAGGTGAAGCTGCCGGTCATGATGGTGGCCAACCTGATGGCAAGGCTGGGCAACACGACAGCACCCCTCGTGGGCCCCACGGTAAACTATCCTTTTTTTTAACACATACCGATATTCCTGGAATAGTTGCATAGTCAAGAAACTGAAGTATTAAGAAAGTTACAAAACACTAGGGGTTACATATTCAGGTTCTGATACAAGAAAATCTGTAAAATCATGTTAGGGTAAACATACAACAAAAACAACGGCTATAAAGTATTCTGATTTTGATTCAGTCATTATAAGTCACTGCTCAAAAGGTTCTTTGGAATAATTCTTCCATGGAGTAGAATGGACGATCAACTAGCCATCCTGATCCTGAGCAAAATCCTGATAAAATTTGGTGAAGGTTCGATACTGGATCCAGCTGCCATTGGTCATTGGGCTATTAATTAATGATCCTGGCTAAAGAATCAGTCGGTCTTAGTCAGTAACAAGGATACACAAGGCATCTCACCCATTTTACACTCATCATTCATTCATATTCGTCTTAAAATATACCCTAGTTGCGTCGGCGTCTTTCCCAGTGGTTTAACCTCTGTGAAATGCAGATTTCAGCTCCTTTTCATTCTTCATTCTAAGCTCCAGGGTTATGTGGTTATGGAGTTTGCTTCCAATATATGAGGGCTTCTTCACATATTGTGTCAAGCGATGAGCTGGGAGACCGTACATCAGAGTGTTCCTCAGGTGGTATCGGTGTAGTTCATTCCACCTTGGTGGAGACTCTTACAGCATGCAAAATCACTTCCTGAATGTAAAGTGGGGTAGTTGTGAGGGTGTTCAGTGTCCTGAATGCCTCTCTTATATCCTAAGCCACAAACTCCATCTAAATCACAGGATCTAATTAAATATAATCTAATTACATCATTTCACATATCGATATTTCTTTAATTTAAAGTACCTAGACAGAGCACCTTTTTTCGTTCCAAGAAAAATCTCTTCCCCATAAGAATAACATGGTAACTTTAAAGGACAGAGGGGCGAGGCCCTTAGGAAATGTTTAAAAAATGGAGCCAACATTTATTGATCAATGAAAATTGTTTAAAATCATTCAAAAGACATAAATAATATAACATGGTTATTTTTCCAGTGGAGTGAAACCCTAAGAGAAGGGGGGCAATCAACAAAGAAGCATATTTCAAGTGATGCGACTTTGTGAAACAAACCCAACGAATCATCATAAGTCAGAATTGGACATCGGGTGACCAATGGGGCGAAGCCATAGCCAGTTTTGAGTAGCTGCTTCTAAAATCTCCTGGAGACATACTCACACGCTACTAATTTATTAGTATAGATTCATAAACATTTTCTATGTTTTCTTCCTGACATATTTTGACTTGTTAGATTAAGTAGTTTTCAAAAAACAAATGTTTACATATCAGAACCGTTTGACTCCTAGTTAGTTTTGAGTTCTATTTCATTGCTTTGTTTGCCGTTGTTCTAGGCCATGTTCCACCGCTGTATGCCGCTCTGGATCATCGGAGGTGCCCCCCTTCTCTCCGTGATTCTCCTGCTAGGACTGCCTGAGACCAAGGACCAACCGCTACCTGTCTCTGTTGAAGATATTCTTCCACACAAAAGGTGAACTTCTTTGTAGTAACCTTAATGATCTAAAAATTTACACTTTGTGCACTTTTTAAACTTGTTTACTTACTCGCTTGATTTACATATTTTTGAACCTTATGTTCCTTTTGGCTGTACTCAAGAATTTGTATAATTGTTTTGTAATTCTTTTTATAAGGATTTTACAGCTATGACTTATAGACTTAGAATATGACTTAAAGCAGCAGGAGGCATAATAAAAACTACATTGTAAGGTGGATTTACTTTTAGATTAAGTTTTTGCATTTATATTTTCCTAATATACAGAACAGTTTACTCAATCCTACTTCCTACTAATATTGTAAATGTGAAGGTTTGGATGTATGGCTATTTGTAGTCGTTCCATCACACATAAACTACTGGACCGATTAAGCTAAACATTTGTATGAACATAGCTTATACATTACATTAGCATATAGCATGTGGCTTATACATTACATTAGCATGTGGTTGGATAATGTCCACAATCAACCTTAGGGTTCCACCCCATTAATCCTGAAATTTCAAATACAAATATTACGGGAGGATAGCATTTATAAATTACCAGCTGTAGTTGTTTGTCAGTTAAGGCAAAGGAAGTCACATAGTGAAACTAAACAAAGATTTCATAGTGTTGGTCAGGTTAATATTTTTAATATTTTTTAATTTGTCACAAGCGAAGCCACGGATATTAGTTAGTAAATCATATTCTTAACAAATTTGACCTAAAATTAATACTATTCCAAATTGCAACAAATATCCAGTGTAAGTTTTGTAAATCTAAAAAATGAGCATAATCAGATTTAAAAAAGGACTCCAGAAAAAATATGTTAAATATGCCAATTTTTGAATAAGATGAATGTGACATCATATACATATAATATTTGGGTAAATTTGTATTGGCTGCCGAGATCACATGATTCCTGTGCCGATGTCCCAGTGTTCATCTCTACCTCCCTGAACCAAAATACAAAACTGCACATACCAGCTTCTTAATTGTGATGGTATATTGTCTCTTGGATATAATATCTTAAAAAACATAGGAATCAACCCTAAATATCAACAAGACAAGTGTAATAAACATTAGTCATGGCCGTGGTTGCATCCAGTCAGGCAATCATGAACTGCCAAACCACCTGTCCATGCAACTGTGGGACTCCACCTTATAATGTAGTTTTTATTGTGACTCATCCCTATATCCCGCTGCTATAAGTAATAATATAGTTCACAGATATCACAGGTAATCCTAATATAGCAGTGTCTTCCAAAAAGTAAATACCGTTTGCACACTGCACTGAGCACAGCTCCCCCACCACTGTGATTGCGTGTGCTGCAGTCCACTCAATTCCCTACCAAAGTTTAAGCCAAGTCTTTTTACTGAGCCGTCAAGTGTGTTGTTCCTGATTCAAAGTGGCGGTGTCAATAAAAAATCCCACCAAATGAATTACTCACAAAAAAAAAGATAACAACAGTGTTAAAAATATCTTCAGACTATGAAAATTTAAAGACAAACATCAAATAAAGTTTTTAGAGCAAGAATCAACTAACGAGTTTTCAGGGAGAAATGTGTGCATAAAGTAATGAAGGACTATCACATGTGCACAATGAGGATTCGAGTGGCAGGTCATCGGTTGTTACAGATGATATGAGTGGAAAAATTGAGGGAAGATTGAGGAAAACATTCCTGTAATCTTAGCACATTACACATGAATCCTTTCCAGAGATTTCAAGGTCTTTACCATAAACTTTCTTTGGTGTTAGTCTGAAGATTGTAATGGTCCAAACATTTTTTTACTAACAAACCGAGTAACACTACAGATCTCATGTTTTGTACGATTTTCAATTGATGCCACCATTTTGAATCACTGTAGAACGAGGCTTGGCTCACACTTTGGTGGGGACTTGAGTGGACTGTTGCAGATGCAGTTGCGCGGGTGGGGGGTAACTGTGCTCGTCATCTCTCTGGATGACCCTCTTAAAGAATTACGGAAAAATTAGACAATTTCTTGAGTAGAATAATTAGACTCAATGGAGGTAGTTAGTTTTAAGAAAGTATTACAGTAATATTATAAATAATTCCTTTATTAGCATGATACGTGTTGTTACAAATAAGCAGGTTAAATAAAATACGTCTTACAACACTATAAGTATATTTATACTTATACTGTACTTACATATAGTTCTCTCATTGGGCCTGATGATGACCGGTGAAACTGGTTGAAATCGATCGCCTTGTACCATCTTTTGTGTATATTTCACCGTCTTGTATGTAAGTACAGTATAAGTGTAAATATACTTATAGTGTTATAAGACGTATTTTATTTAACCTGCTTAGTAATATTATAACAAAGTTGAAAATATCATTTTTCTTTTCCAGGAGCCCAGATACAGCCGTCATCTCTACTGAAGAGAATAGCAAGATATACAAACCTGTGGCAGAGAGTGAACGTTAATGTTAACAAGTACATAGTCGTAGTTTCCTTTTGTAGCAATAATTGTGATTTTTCTAATACTGGGATAGTATTCCCAGTATTAGAAATACTTAATATTAGTATCAAACCAGTACCTCTACTAGTAGTAATGTAGTAAGTTTGTGAGTGAGGTTAACCTCAAATGGAAAAGTTTTACAATATCGTGAGGTCGTGAGACTCTGTAAGAAGACTTTTTCCTAGCAAATCTCGTTCATAGATCAACTTTAACAATTTTTATATTCATCTTTTCCTTGCAATTTTTGATATTTGAGATGTCTTCCCAACTCTTTTATCTGTGATAAACATAATGTTTTTAAGAGTTTAGGGTGCTTGGAAAAGAGTGATTTTATTACATATAATGATGGCATCAACCCTATACTGAGTATTTCCTCTGAAGTCCCAATATTTGTGATATATGTGTCATCCTTTTATATAGGTGTACATAGACTACAATATTTTTATGAATATTTTTATGAATGTTCACATTCCAGTTACAAAACTTATTTTTATACAGCATTGGAGCATAGTTAAGAAAATCTTAGAACTTTAGATCTGAATGTGGTGTTTTAACTAGCTTTGAAAGAGTTATTGTATTTTTTATTTTTTATGAATAAAGAATTATATTTGTTGCAGAAAATATTGTTTAATTTAAAACCCTAAATTAAACTTCAGAATATATAACTTACTTTGGCTTGAAGGGGCGATAGCCTCTAACTTTTCTCCAAGTAGGAACACATATCAGTTCATAAACAAAGTAGACACTTAATAACAGTTTTAATGTAAACAAAGCAGACGTTTTTAAATCCCCATGCTTTTCCTATGAGGATGTTTTATGTTATTTCTCGTTTGTTGGTAACTTTTTAGAAATACTGCTATTTTTCACGAGTCCCTAGGATCAAGACCTTTAATTTGAGCTGTCTCCCATCATCCTGTGATTTTCCAAACTCCCGCAATTTTGACTTAACCCCCTAACTGCCCAATGGTGAATTGTTGGGTGCCCCTGTCATTTTTGTGATTATGCAGACATTTTTTCAAGAATCACAGTAAATTTCAGAATGGATGAAACTTATAAATATGCATATTCAATTAGTTTGTAAATGACAGGAGAATCTGAAAATCGTAAATAAAATTCGGTTAAACATAGAAAAATTGGAACAAATTTTGACCAAAATTTCAAAAATGAAACTTTATTGTAAGTAAACCAATTTTCTTAGGGTAAGATGATAAATTTGTACAAAATGTTGGCAATCAGATTACCTACGTAGAAATGTATAACAATAGTGAAAAAAATTGTATGTATGAATTGTATGTAATAGCATGAAACGAGATCGCACGCAGCACGCTGACGTGAGAGAAGTGAATTTCCACATTAAAACCTTGAAAATATCAAATAAAGGGTTTAAACCAACACTGGTTACATTTTTTTTGAAATTGACCAATTTTATTTTTTTGGCTGTTTTGATGCTCCTGGTTATATTTAAATTCACTACTAGGATACCAATGTATCCTATATTATAACTTTAATATTATTAAGTTATAAAGAGGTATTTTCGTGATAGCAAGTTGGTATAGGGGTATGGGGGGTGATAAAACGATATTAAAATATGAAAAACAGCCTTTTCCAGTGTAAAATCCTCATAAGACAACGTACTGTATTTTGACAATTAACATTTTCTTTAAGTAAGTGCTAGAATGATGAGGGAGGGCTTAAAATCTTTGGCTTTTTACGTACAATAAGTTATTGTGCAATAAGTGTACGTTTGGGGTTTTCTGACCCTTTTTGGGCCCAAAAACTCAAAATTTGAAAACTTAAAATCCCCAAAAAAGGGGGTTGGAGTTTTCCGATTGTTTTGCCCAACGAACTTGTCCAACTGATTATAAAAAGAAATGTCTCTACCAAATTTGAAGCAAATCGGAAAAAATGTTGACCGCTAGAGTGTGAATACATATATATATATATATATATATATATATATATATATATATATATATATATATATCCAGGATAAATAAAATACGTCTTACAACACTATAAAGTATATTTACATTTATACTGTACTTACATACAAGACGCTAAAATGTACACAAAAGATGGTACAAGGCGAATTTCCACATTAAAACCTTGAAAATAGAGTGCGATTTATATTAATTATCATATCTATAAAGTTTTTAGAGACACCTCAAAACGTGTTCAGGGGGTCACGTTAGGAACTTCTATGGTGGTCCCGGGCTTAAGTCTCACCGTGCGGGTCATGCTAATAGTTCACTTTTCCATAGGAAATTCACTAATAATGTTTTGGATTTATGCTACGTTTATTGTGTTTGGCCCCACTGTGCGCTGTGGCAGTTGCAGACGCAGACCGCATTGCACGTGTGTTGGTGATGGCGAGGGTTGGAGGGGGGAGCGCGGTGACCTTGAGACCGACCTTCCCCCCTGCCAACCTGACGCCTGAGCTGGCGTTATCTTATCGCTCATTCATTCTAATTTCCTGGAATACCTCCACCTTCTCCCTTCACACTGGTGCTTGGGCCGGCGTTATCTAACTTTTTTTGCTTCATTCTATCTAATTTCCTGGTATTTAACAATTTATCAATCCTCTGGAATGTCATTCATTTGGTTTGTTTAAATGTTTTCCATAATTAGCGAATTTCCTCTATAGGGATGAAGCTATTATCGTAGGTCTCATGGTAAGACTTAAGCCCGAGACCATGATAATATTTTGTTTTGAGGTCCCCAGATGCCAAAAACATTATTCGTTCAAATTCATATAATCAGTATGTATACATATGTGTATGTGTCTGTTAACTCGATAACTTTTGAAAAACATCCGATTTTGATGAAATTTGGCACAAACGTGTAAATTGACATTCATGACTTCAAGTTTGAAAACCCGAAACATCGGACCATGGGAAGGGGGTTTTAAATTTTCCAAAAATCAGTTTTTTGAATTTTTTACCCCAAAATTTTCAAAACACTCAATTTTGGTTTTGACCATTTTATATAGCTTAAAAAACAAATAATGTGATATTTTGAATTATTAATCAAGGTTAAGTGGTTGCGGAGAAAATCCAAAAAACGGTTTCATAAAATCTTCCAAGTTAATATTATGGGAAAAAGGTTTTTAGAATTTTCACAGTTAATTTTACTGTAATCTTGACATTTGCTAATACAAATCGGTTCAGCTCTACAAAACAATCATTTTGGTGTTTAAATTGTGATTCTACGTCCAACCGTTGCAGAGATATCCAAAGTGCTGAACACAGTATGTTGTCCAATGTTATCCTTATGGAGAATAATTAAATTTTGATATCCCTATTATTTGTAAATGTATATTAATGAAACTTGGTATGTGGCTTCAAATAGGACTGGTACATTGATATTTGCACAGCAAAATTATTTTTTTTTTTGTCCCCATAGCAGCAAACCTTCATGCTCAGCCCAAATGTTATTCTCATGGCCAACAAGTTTTATATCTCCCTTGATTATGAACATAAATGATTAAAACTTGGTACGTAGCTTCACCTGATTGAGTTATATTGATAATTGCATAAAAACACTTTTCTTATATTTCTTGTTGCAGCAAACCTGCATACTCAGCCCTAATGTTATTTTTCTGGTGAATAGATAAATTGCTATGTATCATTTATTTATTAATGTATTTTTATGAAACTTGGTAAGTGGCTTTATGTGGTATTGAGAAACATATGCATGCATTGGAAATTCGCTGAGTACGCAGGTTTGCTGCGACGGGGGTATTGTATCTATATCAATTTATAGCGAGTTCGCACGCAGCACGCTGACGTGAGGGAAGTGAATTTCCACATAACAACTTTTAAAACTCAAATTTAGTTTAAAAACATACATTTGTCCAATTCTTATTGAAATCTGAAAACATTGATTTTTTGGCTGTTCTGATACTCCTGGTTTCATTTACTTGCAAAGCTGGGAATACAATTTTGCGCATTATAAGGTTAGGAGAAGATCCAGACAGGCTTAAAAGTAGGCGTAAGGTTGCTGGGGATGATAAAAGTACTCTAACAAAGGAATAACAGGATTTTCTAGTATAAAACCCCCGCAAGACAACGTACTGTGTTTAGTCGATAGACATTTTCTTCAATAACTTGGTAAATATTTAGGCTAGAATGACGAGAGAGGGCTTAAAACTTTTGCCTTTTTAATTCCCATCTTTTAACATGCATTGATTTGACATCTGGGGCTTTTATGACCCTTTTTCGTCCCAAAAACTCTAAATTTGAATTATTAATCCCCCAAAAAAGGGGTTTAGAGTTTTCCGATTGTTTTGCCCAACGAACCTGTCCAACTGATTACAGAAAGGAACGTACCTACCAAATTTGAAGTTAATCGGACAAAAAATGTGACCTCTAGAGTGCAAACACATATATATACACACACACACACACACACATATATATATATATATATATATATATATATATATGTGTATGTATATATATGTCTATATATATATATATATAACATTTTGAACGACCCCCCAAAACGTGTTGAAGGGGTCACGTTACGAACTTCCATGGTGGTCCCGGGCTTAAGTTTCACCGTGCGGGTCATGCTAATAGTTCACTTTCCAAAGGAAATTTACTAATAAGTGCAAATTGTCTATTTTTACGCAGTCCGTTTGAAATTTCGCTTACAGAATTATTTATAAAGATTATATCTATTCAAATTTCTACAAAGAACAAAGCCTTATCCAACTCCAGGTGAAACTATTGCACTTAGGAAATTTGGTATTATACCCTCTCCATATCATATGAAACCACTTAACCACTAAGAAGGGATTTTGATCAATTCCCTTGGGGCTCCGCCCCACTGGTCTTTAAGCTAGTTCTCATGCTAGTCAAATGGGCATTTAGTTTGGTCAGTTTAAAACTTTAACTTTTAACGTGTTGCCAGTAGCCACAATACTATCAGTGGTCATAGCTTTGCCGCTAGCGCCTGCCATTCTTACGATACCGCATGATACACATGAATGTAATGCGGACTTATTCAGAGTATTTCTCGCAAGACGGCACCAAAACAATTTTCTAAATATTTTTCCCAAAATGCAATTGAAACTAGAAGGTCCCTTATTCGTGATTATGAAATGTCTATAAAGTTTTCATACCATAATCACTTAAAAGATGTAGTTTTAGCGAATTTCCCCTATAGGGAAGAAGCTATTACCGTAGGTCTCATGGTAAGACTTAAGCCCGAGACCATGATAACTTTTCATTTTGAGGTCCCCAGTTGCCAAAAACACCATTCGTTCAAATATTATGTATATATATGTGTGTGTGTGTGTGTGTGTGTGTGTGTCCGTAAGCACGATAACTCTCGTAAAAAAGATCCGATCTTAATGAAATTTGGTACAAATGTGTAAAGTACCATTTATTTGAACGAGTTCGAAAATCAGATGAATCGCACCATCCGAAGGGGGGTTTTGGGGGGTTTTGTACCCCAAAAATGTGTTTTTTGGGGTTTTCACATTTAATTTTAATTTAAATAAAATTTTAATTTATACCATTGAATTCAGCTTAAAAAAACAAAAATTTTGGTATTTTGATCATTGCTGTACGTCAATTGGTTACCGAGATATTGAAAGTGTTAAACACAGTACGTTGTCTAATGTTATTCTTATGGAGAAAAAGAAAAATTGTATATCTCGCTTATTTATGAACATAAACTGGCGAAATTTGGTATATGGCTTGATATGGTTATGGTTTATTGTTGTTTGTACAAAAAAACAATTTTTCGCCTATGGCTCCTGTAGCAGCAAACCTAGGTACTTGGTCCCCATGTTATTCTTATGGAAAATACTTAAAATGTTATATATCGCATATTTATGAATGTATATGGATGAAACTTGGTATGTGACTTCACTAAGATGAGTTCTATTGATATTTGTATAAAAACCCATTATTTTGTGTGCCTTGTTTCAGCAAACCTGCGTACTCATCCCCAATGTTATTCTTATGCAGAATAATTAATTTTTAAATATTGAATGTTTGTGAATATATTTATTATGAATCCTGTTAAGTGTTTTAATGTGTTATGTTATATATTCATTGGAAATTCGCTGAGTATGCAGGTTTGCTGCGACGGGGGTATTTGAATTAAAATATTGTATAGCTTTATAAAATGTCTTGCTTAATCAGAGTTTCTGCAGTAACCTTCTCATCACTTACTTGCACCTACTGTGTTTTTTCGCATCACATAATCTTTGTATAGAATATTTTACTGTAGTATTTAATTTCTCATTAAAATAATACTTGTTTCTTGTTTCGCAAAAAAAGCTGCGTTCAAAAATAAATGTTTGATAACAAAATTAATAAATGAATAAATGAGTTTTTTTCCAACATTAAGTACCATATAAGGAATTTACTTAAAATAAATGCATGCAAGGAAAACATGAAAGCAAGAAAAATAGTGAAATCTATACTTATTTAATAGGCGAGCAGGTTTTTTGTGACAATCACTCCTCCTAACCTACTGAACCGATTTTCATGTTTTTGGTGTCATTGGAAAGAGCCTAACGTGAAGTTGTGTAGGAAACATTTGTTATAGAGAAATAATTTTTGAGTGAGGCCCTGGGGCCCCTTAAAGTTGATTTTTCCCCATAAGCTTAACATTGGGAAATAACTATAAGTTTTAAGCAATCAGCTGGATAGAGTTAACACAGTAAATCAGCAGGATATGTTGGCTTTTGAACGGTAACACAATATGTATACGGGAATGCCAGTATAATATTACGTTATGATCGCGATCGAAGCCGCGACAGTCTACTAGTAAGTTAAATAGTACGAGCTGCTCCTCCGCAATATTTTGCGGATATAATCCTTATAACAGCTGTTTATTGAATCAAGAAAAACACATGTGACATAAACCGAATAGAACTCTCCTCCATATGAATAACATGGGAACTTGGAAGTCCCGTGGGGCAGAGCCCTGGGGCCTAAATCGAAATTCTGGCTCGACAGTTACTTACTTAGAACTTGGAAGGGTGTTTGGTCAAAAAATAAATTTCAGATTTTTATGTATGAATGTGTTTGTTACAATGTACTAAACACGAAAATGAGGTTTAAAAAATTTTAAAAAAATTCAGGGGTATATTACAAGGGACTAAAGGGGCGATTTTTGGGTGTTTTGTTACCAATAAGCAAAGCAACCCGTTGATATTTTTTAAAATAGAAATACATTTTTTGCTTTCTGATTGCTTCCTTTATGCGTTAAAATAAAAATAATAAAAATCTGAAAAACAATTTTTAATTTTTTTTGTTTTACACCTTATTTTAAAATTAAGATTTAAAAAATAAAAAACGAGTTTTGTTTTAATAGATGTGGGTTTTATCTGATATTGTATAGGCGTTTTTAAATATTTTCTATGTATAACATTTCTGCTTCCTTATTGGTAAAAGTAGCACCATGTAGGGTCGGCACGCTGCACTGCAAGTGTAGTGGTGATCACCTACAGTGCCCGCACGCGTCGAGGGGCGAGGTGCGTCGCCGCTCAAGGTCATACCGTACTCCGCGCGCTTTCTGTGTTACTCTCTCTCTCTCTCTTTCTGTCTCTCTCCTCTGCACTCCCACCACTTCTTCAGTTTCGCGCGTAAAATTCCGGTAAAACGGATTCTGCGGCCCTGCGGCAAATTGACAGATTTACCTGTTTTAGCGAATTTCCCCTCTAGCGAAGAATCTATTACCGTAGTCGGCATGGTAAGACCTAGGCCCGGGACTATGATGACTTTTCGTTTTGAGGTCCCCAGACCCCAAAAACACCATTCGTTCGAAACTGTATATATATATATATATATGTGTGTGTGTGTGTGTGTGTGTGTGTGTGTGTGTGTGTGTGTGTGTGTGTGTCCGTGAGCACGATAACTCTCGTAAAAATAATCCGATTTTGATGAAATTTGGTATAAACGTGTAAAGTAACATTTATGACTTTAAGTTCGAAAACCAGCCAGATCGATCTATCCGAAGGGGTATTTTGGGGGGGGGGTTTGTACCCCAAAAATGGGTTTTTCGAATTTTTTACATATCATTTTGGAAAGAGTCAAATTTTAGTTTTTACCATTAGATTCAGCTTAAAAAAACACACAATTTGGTATTTTGATCATTCCTCTACGTCAATCAGTTACCGAGATATTGAAAGTGCTGAACACAGTACGTTGTCTAATGTTATTCTTATGGAAAATTATAAAAAAATTATATCTCATAGGTTATTCTCATAAAAAAATTATGCTAAAGGTTCCCATAGCAGCAAACCTGCGGACTCAGCCCCCATGTTATTCTTAATGAGAAAGATTTAAATGCTATGTCTCCCTTAAATATGAACATAAATTAATTAAAACTTAGACATGACTTCACCTAGTTGAGTTATATTGATATTTGCCTAAACACCCATTTTTTCGTTTCTTGTTGCAGCAAACCTGCGTACTCATCCCCCATGTTATTCTTATGGAGATTAATCGAAATGGGATATATTGCTTATTTATGAATGTATATTGATGAAACTAGGTATGTGGCTTCACCTAGTTGAGATATATTGATGTTTGCTTAAAAACCAATTGTTTATGTTCCTAGTTTCAGCAAACCTACGTACTTATCCCCAATGTTATTCTTATGGAAAATAATTACAAATGTATATTTGTGAATATATTTTTATGAAATTTGGTATGCGGCTTTATGTGGTATTAAGACATATATTATGCATTGGAAATTTGCTGAGTACGCAGGTTTGCTGTGACGGGGGCATTTGATATTAATTAAATGTAACCTTAGTAATATACCTCTGGGATTGAGTTTCTTATGCCTTCAGACGGTCTCGGTGGCGCGGCTTTCGCTCATTTAGAGCGCGGTCCATTTATAATTAAAGAAAAATTATAGGTTCAAGAAAAATATTACATTTTAAAAATTTTAAATATTGGTTTAGTTTCAATTTTATTATTGAACGTTATTTTACATTTATGTTAGCCGCTTTATAACCTCCTTATTTATAATAAAAGGGGGCTGTTACGTATAAAATCGGGACTAGAAAAAGTAATAAAGCGTAAACTTTTTTAATTTTTAGGGTAGAAAGAAACTTCCAGCGGCAAATTTGTAGCAAATTAGTTGATCTACATGTTTTACTTCAAACATTTTTCAGTCAGACGTTCGGTTTGTTCAAAAATGTCTTTCAAACAAACGCAACAGTAGGTGCTACGCTTGTACACAGTCGCACCGCGTAGCTCTGTATGTTCGTCATTCAAACTAAACAAGAACTGTGACAGCAATGTATTTATTTACACCTTCCACGAATCTCGCCACTCGCACACTACGAGCACCGCGTGTCCGCGTTTTTCAGTTTTCAGAGTATTATGGTATTACTGCAACCGTAGCAATAAATGCCTTGTAAGAAATATAGGCATACAAGAAATAGAAAATCAGTTGCCAGTAAAACATTGTTAGATACTTTGGTATTATACGGATGCCACTATTTTTGGAGGTTAAATTTTTACCGGATACAAAGGATAACTACATAATTCGAAAAAACGTACTTTTATTGACTTACTGTACAAATTTTACATCATTCTGATGAGCGGTCTTTGTGTTGTGCCTCCGAAAAGGCAGCGATGTCCGCTAGGATCGTGTTGAATGCGTCGCCGCCGCTAGCAGCCAGACCCGATCGCCACAGGTACTCCGCCAAATATACAACGCGCTGCGGCAGTTATGTTAGGATGGGTTATCATAAAAATACGTACGGTTTCCTCTTCATTTCGAGGTAAATCCCACACCAAAAGAACGTCACTAATTATGAAAACAAATGTAACGTAGTGCACGGCAATAAATCACTCATGACACTGACCCAGATACAGGCGGTGACAGGTGATGCGCGCGCTCCGGTCAACGACCTGACCTTGGCCTATTTGGAGGGGGTTTGGCGGCCGGAAGTATGACACATCAGGTATCATTCGATTCGTAACAAAACAAGGAAAGTCCTACAATCATTTTTATGATAACCCATCTTAACATAACTGCCGCAGCGCGCTGCATAAGGGTGGCATCCGTATAATACCAAAGTACCCATTGTTGTGTGAAACAAGTTATACAATACCTGTCATGTAACTAAAGATCCAGCTTCTTCTGAAGATGTATATAACTGATATAACTAAGTGATAGGAAAGTGTAAATTTACGATTTACTTCATATTTCGAGAAGACATTACGATGTCAAAAATACTATTCGTTCAAATTTATATATATATATATATATATATATATATATATATATATGTGTGTGTGTGTGTGTGTGTGTGTAGGTGGCATGGTAAGACTTAAGCCCGAGACCATGATAACTTTTTGTTTTGAGGTCCCCAGATGCCAAAAACACAATTCGTTGTCTAAATTATGAAACTAAATAAGGGTACTTTGTTCTCATAATGATAGTAAAATTAATATATATATATATATATATCTATATATGTGTCCGTTAACACGATAACTTGAGTAAAAAACGTCCGATTTCGATGAAATTTGCAAAAGTGACATTCATGACTTTAAGTTCGAAAACCAGAAAAATCGGACCATGGGAAGGAGGGTTTATGGGGGTTTTAAAATTTCCAAAAATCTGTTTTTTGCACTTTTCACCCTAAAATTTTTAAAACACTCAATTTTGGTTTTGAGCATTTTATAGAGTTTAAAAAAAATAATATAGTATTTTGAATTATTAACCTAAGTTAAGTGGTTGCGGAAAAAATCCAAAAAACGTGCTCATAAAATCTCCCATGTTAATCTTATGGGAAAAAGGTTTTTGGCTTTTCCTCAGTTCATTTTAACGTAAACTTCACATTTGCTTTTACAAATCGATTCAGCTCTACAAAACAATCATTTTGGTGTTTAAATTGTGATTCTGCGTCTAACCGTTGCAGAGATATTCAAAGTGCTAAACACAGTACGTTGTCCAATGTTATCCTTATGGAGAATAAATAAAATTTGATATCTCGATTATTTATGAATGTATATTGATGAAACTTGGTATGTGACTTCTCGTAGTACTGGTATATTGATATTTGCACAAACAATTGATTTTTTGTTGATTATCCCAGGAGCAGCAAACCTGCATACTCAGCCCTAATGTTATTCTTATGGAGAATAAGTAAAGTTTTATATCTCCCTTAACTATGAGCATAAATTAATAAAACTTAGTATGTAGCTTCACCTGGTTGAGTTATGTTGATAATTGCATAAAAACACATATTTTGTGTTCCTTGTTGCAGCAAATCTGCGTACTCAGCCCTAATGTTATTCTTATGGAGAATAAAAAAATGCTATAGATCACTTATTTATTAATGTATTTTTATGAAACTTGGTAAGTGGCTTTATGTGGTAGTGAAACACATATGCATGCATTGGAAATTCGCTGAGTACGCAAGTTTGCTGCGACGGGGGTATTATATTTATAATTAATGTTTATTATAATAAATAATGTTATTTGTTTTTAATACAGTAAAGCTAGGATAATTCGAAACTCTATGATTAAAATTCAATTTGTTGGATAGTTCGAATTTTATTACTGCGGTCCTTTGAGATTCGAACGATCCGAGTTCCACTGTATTTAAATGTGCTCACAACCTTGTCAAACATTTTTTATGATAAAATCTGTACAGGCTACAAGAAATGTACTCATCAAAACTATAAAGAGAACGCTCAAAATAAAAACATATTTAAGATTAGTTGTCGGCGACATTGAAAGGCACATCAGTGGAAAATAGTAAGCAACCCAACCCTACTACTGTACCAGTCGAGCCGCGGGCCGGGGCCGGGGCTGTGTACCGTGTGCCTCGGACCGACGAAGAAGCGAGTAGATGAAAAGACAGTGCTGCGTGGGGGGAGGGGGAGAAATGAGGAGAACGCGCTCCTCTCTCCCCCCAGCCAGATCACACACACTCACAGCACTGCCCGAGTTGTCTTCCTAGCGGCGCGCGGTGGCGACTTGTAGAACTACTGCTCCTCACCGCCAGACTAGCCTAGCGGCCAAACACCCTTAAATAAAAAAAGAATCATCAATTCAGGAAGTGAGTGAACAAAAAGCAGGAATTTTTTTCACCACACTACGCTGTAATCACCTGTTTTCGGAACGTCATTTGATTACCGAAAGTAGAGTTTTTCCGCCCAAGGGCCGAAAGTCAGCTGATCTATTTAGCCAGTGTTGCCAACTTGTTTTCAAGCGTACACGACGTTACCTGGTTAACGTGCATACTATTTTGGGTTCTTTGGTTGAAACACTGGAACAAATAACAATAAAATTCAAAACATTGTACTATCGATAATTTGTTTATTGGTTAACTGTTTCGAAGTGACTGCATACACGTCCAATGTAAGGGCAAATTCACTTCGCTACCGCTTAGGTTAGGTTGGGTTAGGTTACGTTACATTATGTTACGTTAGGTTAGGATAGGTTAGGTTACGTTAGGTTAGGTTAGGAGGTTTTCTGGCTCTCAATTTGTTTTAAAAATCACAGGAAAAGTAACGTACGGTGCATAATTTGGAACGGACGTGAACAGTAGCGGCTCACGTCGGACGTGTACGTAGCCACTGCCTAACTGTTTTTGGTCCGAGATTGCATAAGGCCGCTCGTGTTTTATGACCGATCACATTTAACCCGTTAATAATTGTAGTGTGGTGAAAAATAGCCTCGACTTCGTCTCGGTCATAAAACACGATCTCGGGCCAGCAAAACCCCACTTTCGGTCCTTGGTGCGAAATATACTATTGAATATGTAGATAATTTGACAAGTGAAACATTTAGTGTGGCCTTGGTAAAACACATATTTATCTTTACATGCAATAACACTAATTTAGGCCTTTATTAGATAGTTGACATCTGGTTTTAGCGAATTTCCCCTATAGGGAAGAAGCTATTACCGTAGTCGGCATGGTAAGACCTAGGCCCGGAACCATGATAACTTTTCGTTTTGAGGTCCCCAGACCCCAAAAACACCATTCGTTCGGAACTGTATGTATATATATATATATGCATATTTATGCATATATATATATATATATATATATATATATATATATACGTGTCCGTGAGCACGATAACTCTCATAAAAATTATCCGATTTTGATGAAAGTTCGTATAAACGTGTAAAGCAACATTTATGACTAAGTTCGGAAACCAGATCCCTCGATCCGAAGGCGTATTTGGGGGGGGTTTTGAACCTCAAAAATGGGTTTTTTTTGAATTTTTTACATATAATTTTTGAAATAGTCAAATATTAGTTTTTACCATTGGATTCAGCTTAAAAAACACACAATTTGGTATTTTGATCATTCCTCTACGTCAATTGGTTACCGAGATATTGAAAGTGCTAAACACAGTACGTTGTCTAATGTTATTCTTATGGAGGAAAAGACAAATTTTATATCTCGCTTATTTATTAACGTATACTGACGAAACTTGGTATACGACTTCATCTCGTTGTGGTCTATTGATATTTGCTCAAAAAACATTTTTTGCCAAAGGCTCCCGTAACAGCAAACCTGTGTACTCAGCTCCCATGTTATTCTTATGGAGAATAATTAAATGCTCTGTCTCCCTTAATTATGAGCATAAATGAATAACAACTGGTATACGACTTCACCTAGTTGAGTTATATTGATATTAACATAAAAACCAATTTTTGGTGTTCCTTGTTGCAGCAAACCTGCGTACTCAGCCCCAATGTTATTCTTATAGAGAATAATTAAAATTGTATATATCGCTTATTTGTGAATATATTTTTATGAAACTTGATAAGTGGCTTTTTGTAGTATTAAGACTTTATATCTCCATTAGAAATTCGCTGAGTATGCAGGTTTGCGGCGACGGGGGTATTGTAAATATCCATTGTGTCAACATTGCAAACAATTTCTTAGGTCTTTATAAGCAGCACTTTATTTCAAACGGCAATAACGGCAATTGAATAAACAAATATTGTAACGACTGTCTATATGTTTCTTTACTGACTTTTGGCGTTCTAAAAGTTCTTTGTTTTGTGTTTCTAGTCTCATAAACTAGGTGTGTTGTTCCACAATTCGCACTTCTGGTATAGAATATTTTTGGCACTTTAAAAATGAACAGATGTTGGAGTGGTAGTATTTTTAATTGAATGTAAAGCTGGAATGAACTGCCTCGTTTATTGTTTATTAGTATAATACGTATAAAATGGTTTTGTGTTGTTTTCAACCTTTTGATAAGAGATTTATGAGCATTTCCCCAACAGTTCATTGCATATTAATGTAACCTAGATTGCACAAGTGAAAAGTATAGTGTTACGCATGAAATTAGAATCACAAAAATGTCTTGGATAATAAAATATTTTAATTTGCCATGTAAGTTTATTGTCTAAGAACAAACCAAATTATAATAATTTACCTTACCTAAACACTGACAATCACATGCGACTCCACGAAAGGTTGTCTTATGAAACTGAACAGGATTGGCAAAATCAAAATGTTGACATATTCACCTGCGTGTTAATCCGTTGACACATTCACCTGCGTGTTAATCCGTTGACACATTCACCTGCGTGTTAATCCGTTGACACATTCACCTGCGTGTTAATCCGTTGACACATTCACCTGCGTGTTAATCCGTTGACACATTCACCTGCGTGTTAATCCGTTGACACATTCACCTGCGTGTTAATCCGTTGACACATTCACCTGCGTGTTATTCCGTTGACACATTCACCTGCGTGTTATTCCGTTGACACATTCACCTGCGTGTTATTCCGTTGACACATTCACCTGCGTGTTATTCCGTTGACACATTCACCTGCGTGTTATTCCGTTGACACATTCACCTGCGTGTTATTCCGTTGACACATTCACCTGCGTGTTATTCCGTTGACACATTCACCTGCGTGTTAATCCGTTGACACATTCACCTGCGTGTTAATCCGTTGACACATTCACCTGCGTGTTAATCCGTTGACACATTCACCTGCGTGTTATTCCGTTGACACATTCACCTGCGTGTTATTCCGTTGACACATTCACCTGCGTGTTATTCCGTTGACACATTCACCTGCGTGTTATTCCGTTGACACATTCACCTGCGTGTTATTCCGTTGACACATTCACCTGCGTGTTATTCCGTTTACACATTCACCTGCGTGTTATTCCGTTGACACATTCACCTGCGTGTTATTCCGTTTACACATTCACCTGCGTGTTATTCCGTTGACACATTCACCTGCGTGTTATTCCGTTGACACATTCACCTGCGTGTTATTCCGTTGACACATTCACCTGCGTGTTATTCCGTTGACACATTCACCTGCGTGTTATTCCGTTGACACATTCACCTGCGTGTTATTCCGTTGACACCAATCTTTTAAAATCCATCAATCGTGATTTAAATTTCGCCATAAAGATAAAGTTTTGTCCTCCGAGTAAAAAAAGCTATGTAATCTGCAAACGCTTATGCGTCCCCAAATAGTAGTTTTCATCACTAGGAACAAAAGTGGCTCTTTTTGGTGCGCAATCGTGTTTATATTATAAAAAACGATTAAGCACCAAAAAGACACTTTTGCTCCGAGTGATGAACGACGTTTTTTATCATAATACGGAATTAGACTTTTAATCGTTGAAATGTTAACAATAAAGTTGTATTTTTGAGATTATGTTTGCAAAGTAAATAATATACAGTGTTTACATTTCTGTTATTTACAAACAATACTTTTTATAACGTGTGGTAAGGAACCCTTCTATCATGTATAGATCATGAAACAATAATAATATTTAGCAAACATCTGCGACTTTTTACGTCCTAGGACTTAAAAAGATCACAGCTGATTTTGTAGGTCCTAGGACTAAAAAGTGACGTTTTGCGTACTATTTAGAGAACAAAAAACAGGTGGATTTCGTGCAGAATGATACAAATTTGTTTTTTGTAAATAATTTCTAAAAATTCAAGAACGATGTTGCAGACAAAACTGGACCTTTTGGGGCACACCTGTTTAGCTATTAAGGGGCTTAAAGTTTTAATTCTTACTTCTTGATTTCAACATGCACAGTAGAGGAATCATTAAAGCTTTTTGGGTAAGTTGGCATTTGAAAGATTGTTGATCTTTTTATAAATAGCTCATTTATCATAGTTTTTTTTTTCAGTAGGCCCTAACTCTTTATCAACGTCATGTATTACAATTATTGTATTTATGCTCCATCGATGAATAAATTGTGTAAACTTGGACGCTTTTTAATTTCGTGTGTAATACAACATTAATTAGGTAATAATAGTAGTAGTAGGCAAAGGAGGTCGTTACCACCTCGCCTCAGTAGAATGCGCCATTGCTGGTCAAACCGACGTAAAACGGAACTGAAATAATGTAATTTTACCCTGACATTTTTAAAAGGCAACTTAGGTAATCTATAACTAGTATAAGCTACTTCAGTGTCGTTTACTTTATTGCTGATGGGCGATGAAAAACCAATGAATGACAAACGTTTGTCTATTCACTGGCAAAACCATGTATTCTAAGAATGTCGTGATCAAGTATAATTTATTTTGAGTAAATTTAGTGTACTTCCTTTGCAATATTTGTGAACTACATTACTTACCCAATGCATTTATAATGTCAAATTCTTGGCGGATAAATTACTTATTTACAATAGTAACGGGACCTTAAAACTCCCTCTTCATCTTTGACCAGCATCGCTGCATAGACTGCTTCAGTTCTAAAAAATATTACTTAAAAGTAATATTGAAATTTATTTTTGGCGTTGGATCGGACAACTGTGTTCCAGTCAACCTCAAAATACTCTATGGAGTATGGAGAATAACGAGTTCTTCTTAAGCCCAGTATCTTCCGTTATAATGAGCGATCTATCAGCGTCAGGGACGGCCTGATGATGATGACTTCGTAAGAACTCGAAACTACTTGCATTGCAATGATTTTGGGTTACTGTTAATGTATTTAAACCACTATTAGTATTTCTTGGTAGTCCACTAGTCCAGAGGCTGACAGTAAAAAATTAGAGACGATCTAACTCCTTGACCTTGATTGGAAGAGCCAAGGTCAAGAACCTCCTGGACATTGTAGATCCTAAGACCGAGTACCGGGAAACAGTTTTCTTTTTGCATAGGCAAAACAGGATGTCCAGGACCTGCCTTAGGCGGGTGTAGTGGGAATAGACGTCAGTCCTTCTGGTAAAACACTGCAGGATCTCGTTAACACACATGATGACCAGGACGTACTTTGTATGTTTTAAACAGCTCAACCAAAACCAGGCCTACAACCAAGGGATCCATCAGCAGAGTTGATGATACGAAGTGCCTTTTTCTGGATTATCAGAACGATGTCACATCCAAATGCGTGTCCCGAAAGCCATTTTTACAGAGATGACTTGGCCAGCTAGCCAGCAAACAAAGGGTTGAGGGGAAATTCATCCCTTCACGATCGCATGAGTAAGGAAGAACTAGAGTGTGACAAAATAACTAGGTCTACTCGTGATTAAATTTTTTAATGTTTGTCTTCTCATGCAGATATTACTTGCGTCTTTAGGTTACCGTAAAGATTATCTATCGTACGATAGAACCTTTTAAGTCTTGGGAAGTTCATAGCCTAAGGGCTAGGTTAGGTTAGGTTAGGTTATGTTAGGTTTATGTTATGTTAGGTTATGTTAGGTTAGGTTAGGTTAGGTTAGGTTATCTAGAAACCTAGAAAAGCAGTCTGCCGATCCTCTTCCTGACCACTGTTATCGCTTCTCGTTCGTTTTAAACACACATTTTGTTCTTGGCAATAAATATCCTTCATCGGTGAACTAACTATCAAATAAAATCTTTATACAAAATAATAACACAAAATACAAATTAAAATTGTGTATATTTATCGTCTTGTATAATAGGTAAGCACCGAATAAGTGTAAAAATATTTTTTAGTGTTGTGAGACGTTTATTGTGTTCTGTTTGAAATAAAATGATAAAACTACCTTCTTTTCACATTTTCTTTTAGTGTTCTCATTATTTTCAAACCCATGAATACCGCCCAAAAAAGCGAATGGTGTGAATAACATAAACTTAACCAAGAATTATAATTAAATTTAATATTATTTGTTTTGCAATTTCAGTGTTACCGAGGCGGAAATAAATCAGTTACAAGAGCAATCAACGGTTTGACTTTATGTTAGTTTGATTATGTAAATTAATTTCACTAGGTAAATTTACTAATTTAATCTGTACTGTACTAAGAGCTCAGTATTTTAAATAATTTAAATTTTCAACTATAACATCGAAACACCAAAATTAAAAAATCAAGCTGATTTGATATGTTAAAAATTAAATTTTGTTTATGTTGTTGATTTGACTTGACGATGATCGTTGATACTGAAAGGCTTTGTCAGTTAGAAATTTGTTTGTATGGGAATTTTTATATTTTGAGTTCATAGTTCAAAATTAGACTAAATTAAAAACTAACAAAACTCAAAATCCAGATTAAATCACAAATCGGCGTTACACCCAAAATTGATACAAGCACTTGGTACTAACTTAGTACCGGGGAGGCCGACTCATGCTCGGTGGTATTTAATTAATTTTGTGGGTTAAAAATATGTCTATATGCAATATTTATTCAATTATTCAATGGTTCTAGTCACTGTTTTCAAGAAATCACTTATTAGTGAATTTCCTTTGGAAAGTGAACTATTAGCATGACCCGCACGGTGAATCTTAAGCCCGGGACCACCATAGAAGTTCCTAACGTGACCCCCTAAACACGTTTTGGGTGGTCGTTCAAAATTTTATATATATATATGTATGCACTCTAGCGGTCGCATTTTTTGTCCGATTTACTTCAAATTTGGTAGGGACGTTCCTTTCTATAATCTGTTGGACAAGTTCGTTGGGCAAAACAATCGGAAAACTCTAAACCCATTTTTTGGGGATTAATCTTTCAAATTTCGAGTTTTTGGGCCCAAAAAGGGTCAGAAAAGCCCCAGATGTAAAATTGTATGTATATGTATATGTATAATTGTATGCATGTATAAAGATGGGAATTAGAAAGTGGAAAGTTTTAAGCCCTCTCTCGTCATTCTAGCATAAATATGTACCTAGTTATTAAAGAAAATGTGTATCGGCTAAACACAGTACGTTGTCTTATGGGGGTTTTACACTAGAAAAGCCTGTTATTCCTTTGTTAAAGTAGTTTTATTATCTCCAGCAACCTCACTCCTACTTTCAAGCCTGTCTGGACCTTCTCCTAACCTTATAATGCGCAAAATTGTATTCCCAGCTTTGCAAGTAAATGAAACCAGGAGTATCAGAACAGCCAAAAAATCAATGTTTACATATTTCAATAAAAATTGGACAAATGTATGTTTTTACACTAATTTTGAGTTTTAAAAGTTTTTATGTGGAAATTCACTTCCCTCACGTCAGCGTGCTGCGTGCGAACTCGTTGATACTATACCACGTGTAAGTGTTACTTTAACAGTCCTTTGGTTATATAATTACAGCTGTTATGATTCTTTTTTTGATTTGAAACTCCATACAAGGCTAAAGTAAAATTGTTATAATCTTCAAATGTGTTTTTTTTTAATATGAAATTTCCTGGGCTTTAGGTTTTTACCAATTGGCTTTTTAGGTCAAAAAGCCCCTAATTCCAAAGTTTAAGCAAAATCCTTCTGCTGGATTCCGAGATACATTTTGCAAGAAAACAAAAGAAACATACAGACATTGCTTTTATTACTATAGCAGTACCGGGGGACCGAGCAATGCTCGGTGTTTGATTCCGCAGAAGAGGTATTGAATTTGTTTTATTTCAAATACTCGTTCATTTTCAAAATGAGCTCGTTCGCTTCGCTCACTCGCCTATCGAAAAAAGAGTTTGAGTTGCCATTCAAGTAGGTTTTTTATTTCCATTATGAGAGTTGCCATTCAAGTAGGTTTTTGATTTCCTATGGGATGTAATAAAAGACGTCTTACAACACTTAAGATATATTTACAATTATACTGATTCACATACAGGCGATAAACATATATAAAAGATGGTACTAGGCTATCGATTTCAACCAGTCACACCAGTCATCATCAGGCCAATGAGAGAACGCTCATCAGTTCTCTCATTGGCCTGATGATGACTGGTGTGACTGGTCGAAATCGATAGCCTAGTACCATCTTTTATATATGTTTACCGTCTGTATGTGAATCAGTATAAGTGTAAATATATCTTAAGTGTTGTAAGACGTCTTTTATTACAGCCCGTAAGTAATAATAACAACACGTAATATGCTAATAAAATACCCCCGTCACAGAAAACCTGCGTACTCCGCGAATTTCCAATGCATATACATGTGCCTCACTACTACATAGAGCTACTTACCAAGTTTCACAAAAATACATCCATAAATAAGTGATATATAGCATTTTATTTATTCTCCATAAGAATAACATTAGGGTTGAGGACGCAGGTTTGCTGCAACGAGGAAGATAAGTAATATTTTGTTTGCAATTATCAATATAACTGAACCAGTTGAAGCTATATACCAAGTTTTATTAATTTAGGTTCATAATTAAGGGAGATATACAACTTTACTTATTCTCCATATGAATAACATGGGGGCCGAGTATGCAGGTTTGCTGCTACGGGGACTATCAACAAAAAACTTGTTTTTTTTTTGCTAATATCAATATGCCACAACTATTTGAAGCCACATACCAAGTTTCATCAATACACATTCAAAAATAATCGAGATATAGAATTTTATTTATTCTCCATAAGGATAACATTGGACAACGTACTGTGTTTAGCACTTTGAATATCTCTGCAACGGTTGGACTTAGAACAACGATTAAAACACCAAAATGTTTGTTTTGTTGAGCTAAACACATTAATTGAATGTGAATTTTTTTGTAAAACTATCTGAGAAAAATCTAAAAACCTTTTTCCCATAAGATTAACATGGGACACGTTTTTTTGGATTTTCTCTGCAACTACTTAACCTAGGTTAATGATTCAAGATACTAAATTATTTGTTTTTTAAATGGATATAACCAAAATTGAGTGTTTTTTACATTTTGGGGTCAAATTTGCAAAAAACCGATTCTTGGAAAACTGTAAACTCCCATGAAACCCCCTTCCCATAGTGCGATTGATCTGGTTTTCGAACTTAAAGTCATAAATGCTACTCTCCATATTTGTGCCAAATTTCATCAAAATCGGGTGTTTCTTTCAAAAGTTATCGCGGTAATGGACACACACACACACACACACACACACACACACACACACACACACACACACACACATATATATATATACATATATATAAATTTGAACGAATAGTGTTTTTGGCATGTGGGGACCTCAAAACGAAAAGTTATCATGGTCTCGGGCTTAAGTCTTACCATGCCACCTACGGTAATAGCTTCTTCCCTATAGGGGAAATTCGCTAAAAGTTGTTTTTATTTCCATAATGATAAACAGCAGTTTAAAATATTTTAATTTATTAAAGCTGATTTAGTGGTTTGTTTTTGTTATTCATAGTAACCGGTGTTATGATTTTAAACTCCATAAGCCCAATGTTAAAATGTTCAATTTTCAAATAAGTTCTTTAAAAAAATACCAGTTTTCCTGAGGTAGTGGTTTTCACCAATCGATTTTTTAGACCCAAAAGCCCATAAGCCCAAACTTTCAGCAAAATCCTTCCGCTGGATCCCGAGATAAATTTTGCAAACAAACAGAAATTGCTCGCATTAGAGGATAGGATAGGACTAGGCTTGTACTACAGTCTAGGATAGGATAAAGAAAATTAAACAAACTGGTAGTAGGACTATTTATACCATTGGATAGCCGTATTCATAATTTATATTGATCATATTGTTGTTTGTTATTGCTACACTGTCGTTTATGTTCCTTGTATTCGCCCGTCTGAGTTACAAAAATTAAACATATCTAAGCGAATTCGTAGGCCTCCCCCAAAAAGGAACGTGTGTTTGTCACCAGTGTTTCCATTAGAGGCATTTTTACCCCTTTCTAGGGATTTTTTGGACCTCTGAGGAATTGAAAAGGGATTGAGGGATAATTAGGGATAAAATTCAATGCTGAGGGAATTTTAAGGGTTCTCTAGGTATTTTGGATCGCCATGGAAGCAACTGAAGCAACGCTAAAACGCTGGCGCCCTGACTATGGAGCATGGCGCTTCTGGTGGGTAGATAGTGCAATACCATACTACAAATACCGTTAATGTCCAAGTAATAAATTGAAAGGGTTCTCCACCCAATATCTGCTTGCTAGATTTTCGGAGCGCTGGTGTTCTTTGGGATCATGTTTCTTCAATCTCTTTACTTGTTCGTTCAATCGGACAAGTCTAAGCAGTATGTCCACCTTAGTACTGGATCTAGTCCCTTTTGGATGGTTTTAGAACCATAGTATAAATATACCTTATTTAGAATAAAATCAAGTTGTGAGAGTTGCCAAATTATTGATATTCTTATACTTATTGAAGTGTTCTCGTTATTTGTTTTTTTTAGTAATAATAATCTTTATTTGACATCAGTGGTTGTATACAAGTAAAAATATATAGAATTGTTAGTTATACAATAAGGTTGAAGTTTTCAGGAAAATATCTAAGTTTATAAATACATTTTTTATTAATTCAAACTTTACTTCTTTATTTAAATTTTCATACGCCAATTCCCTTGTTTTCAAGTCTAATTTGATAATACTTTGTTTGAGATTTCTTGTAAACTTTTATTAGTGTGACTATATTTGTTTGGATCTTAGATTTTATTTTTTCGTGTATTACACTTATGAACTTCTACGTTTTCTTGACTTAAAATAAATTTGTCTTTGCCTGTAATAATCTATATATGTATAATGATGGTAAGGTAATCATTTCAAGTCCATTGAAAATTGTTTTGCAAGCATGACGTTCTTTGATCTATATTGTAAATCATCTTTGATTTACCTTTCCTGTAATTTAAATACTTATTTTTAAAATGCCATAGCTTAGTCCAGGGCTGCCACGAGGCGATTGGGGACCTGAGGCAAACATTCCGTGGTGGCCCCAGAGACCCCAATCTTATTATTTTGATTTTTTCCTTTGACCGGGGCCCCTGGAATACGGGGGCCTGGGCAGGTCGGATTTAGGACATGTGGGCCCCTAGGCTCAACCAGTGGTGAGGGCCCTTGTTGCCGTCCAGATCCAAGTTGGTGACGTTTTTTTATTTGCTGGTATGAGGCTTTTCCACGTGGCTCTGAATGGTGCGGCCCCCCTTTGTGGTGCGGGCATAGGCGCGCGCCTACGTAGCCTACGCTTAAATCCGGCTCTGGACCTGTGGCAAAGTGCCCGGGTTGCCCGCTCGTAGTGGCCCTTAGCTTAGATGGATGTGAATGTGCGCACAATATACAACTTTGAGTAGGCCTACTTCAGTTTTACGTTGCTGGAAGGTCTTTTAGGGAGAACATAATTCTTCAGATACTTTTGATTATTTCAAATTGATATGTTTTAAATAAAAAACGTGAAGAGTTATTATGCCAAGAGTAGTTTTTAACAAATAAATCTCCAGCTAATTGGTTTATCATAATATCATCTACATTCTCATTTGTTAGTGATCATCCCCTTGGCCTTGTGAAGGTTTTAAGTTTCAATGTCAATATTAGGGGGTTATTTTGTTTAGATTTTGTTGTACAGTACTTGTGTAACTTATTTACCCCAAATACCTTATGACAATAATATGGTACGTATTTCCTGACAACTAACAAAGTGCACAAAAACAGATACTTTTGCTTCAGAATTCGAACCGATTCATTTAATAATAAGCTATAGTTGTTATTGTTGTTTAAACTTTAACAAAAATAATTTCGTAGCAAAACCCTCTTCCTAAAAATTTATTTTTAGAATATTTGAAATAAAACATTTATGGTCACACATAAAATGTGTCCAAATACCTCAGGTCGTGTTAGGTGCGTCAGCGTCCAATTCCCTGCCTGTCTAATAGAATACAGGGTGTTAATTTTAACTGTGCCACCACTGGTATTTCAGAAATAACAAGGCTTACAATAAAATTTAATGGGGACCTCTATCTTTATCTCTACCTTTTGGTGTCTATTACATATAATTCGTAATTTCAAAATTCGCCCGTTATTTCTTAATATGGCGGTTACTTTGGAAATGTTTAACGCATAAACCCCCCTCTTTTAGCGAATTTCCCCTATAGGGAAGAAGCTATTACCGTAGGTCTCATGGTAAGACTTAAGCCCGAGACCATGATAACTTTTTGTTTTGATGTCCCCAGATGTCCAAAACACTATTCGTTCAAATTTATATATATATGTATATATATATCTATATCTATATATATATGTGTGTGTGTGTGTGTGTCCGTGAATGCGATAACTTGAGTAAAAAACGTCCGATTTCGATGAAATTTGGCTCAAATGTGTAAACTGACATTTATGACTTTAAGTTCGAAAACCAGAAAAATCGGACCATGGGAAGGGGGGTTTATGGGGGTTTTAAATTTTCCAAAAATCAGTTTTTTGCATTTTTTACCCTAAAATTTTTAAAACACTTAATTTTGGTTTAGACCATGTTATAGAGCTTAAAAAAACAAATAATATGGTATTTTGAATTATTAACCTAGGTTAAGTGGTTGCGGAAAAAATCCAAAAAACATGCTCATAAAATCTCCCATGTTAATCTTATGGGAAAAAGGTTTTTGGCTTTTCCTCAGTTAATTTTACTGTAAACTTCACATTTTCTTTTACCAATCACTTCAGCTCCACAAAACAATCATTTTGGTGTTTAAATTGTGATTCTACGTCAAACCGTTGCAGAGATATTCAAAGTGCTAAACACAGTACGTTGTCCAATGTTATCCATATGGAGAATAAATAAAATTTGATATCTTGATTATTTATGAATGTATATTGATGAAATTTGGTATGTGGCTTCATGTTGTACTGGTATATTGATAATTGCACAAAAAATAAATGTTTTGTTGATTGTCCCCGTAGCAGCTAACCTGCATACTCAGCCCTAATGTTATTCTTATGGAGAATAAGTAAAGTTTTATATCTCCCTTAATTATGAACATAAATTAATAAAACATGGTAAGTAGCTTCACCTGGTTCAGTTATATTGATAATTGCATAAAAACTCATTTCTTATCTTCCTCGTTGCAGCAAACCTGCGTACTCAGTCCTAATGTTATTCTTATGGGGAATAAATAAAATGTAATAAATCACTTATTTATGAATGTATTTTTGTCAAAATTGGTGAGTGGCTTTATGTACTAGTGAGAAACATATCAATGCATTAGAAATTCGCTGAGTACGCAGGTTTGCTGCGACGGGGGGTATTTAAATTTTGGACGTAACCTGTAGACATTGTAATATTCGGGTATTTTCCTCTAACCTTAACAGGAAAGGAGATTAAGAGTAATATTTATCTTCTAAATATTTAAATATTTTAAAGAATAGCTAACATTAATTATTGATTTATTTGGACTTTGCTTATAGTGTTTAAAACTACACTACGTTTCGGGAGGTGAGGAAACTCCTTCCGTTATCAAGTGAACCCTACTTATATCTAAATAACAAGCAACTAACTGATATTTAGATTTTAGTAGGGTTCACTTGATAACGGGAGGAGTTTCCTTACCTCCCGAAACGTAGTGTAGTTTTAAACACTAGAAGCAATAGGTTAAAGTCCAAATAAATAAATAATAAATTAAAATCAATCGCTACTATGAGTTTAAAAAATACATCGGAATACATAGGAATTCATGGGTTTTTTAGACCTTCACCACACTCTCCTCACTGACTACCACCATTGATTATACATCCTACATCCTTCCGTAGGATGTATAATCAATGCTACCACAGCCTTTATTTTAAAAGCTGTATGGTTGAATACAAAATTACCAAGGATGAAAATGTCTCAAAATTACTTTTATTACTTTTACGCCTCTTTAATGAGAATTGATAGTCTACTTCTTGTGTTATTTTTCATTTCCCACAATTTTTCCAATATGACGACGTCACGAGAGTTTCTTTAAAATTGTATATTTTTATAATTGAATTTGATTTTGAGACATTTTTCCCCTCCTGAGTGGCGCGACGACGAGCTGCAGAGACCAAAAATTTAGAATATCAACTTTTTTGACGGACCAATGACAGAACGTTTTGACAGTTAAAACAAAAAACTTAAGATAACAGTTATATTTATGTTGTTTTTCTTTTTTTTGTATTGTTTAACGGAAAATGAATTCGTAATCCATACCTCACACACCATTTGATCACTAAATAACTTACTGATACGCATAATAAGCACCAGGATTTGAGGAGTAGTTAACAAATTGTTAACTAGAACCGATACCCAAGCAAGGGGCCGACACTCTTTCGGAAATAACATTAACGTTGAAATTAAATTTACAATTTCGCCGATGTATTTAAAAATAACTTTTAAACCCTGTTGTATTCATCTTTTTTACAATAGTCATCTATATCGAAAAAATTACTGCCTAGAATCTTGTCATCTAGGATCTTGAGAAAGTTTATTTTTCGTTTTCACCTAAAAATTATATTTTACCTAAGCGTGTGTGTTTTTTTGGGATCCTCGCAGTACAGATTGATTTCAAATTCTAATTCACACAAATTTTGTTAGTTTGGTTACAGTCCTAGTCACTAAAAAACTTACTCTGGATTTACAACCTCGAGTAATTAGAAAGGCGTCGCTCGCGATACTAGACTCCTGGAGTGAATTATGACTGTAAAAAGGTTACAAACCGACATCAATCCACCAGTTATGCAGATTATTAGTTTCGCGACATTAGTTGTCCTAATTTAAAATATTCTTCAAGTAAATTATAATTGCCAAGTCTTCGTGATCAGGTTGAAAATATCTTATGAGACAGAATCACATAAAATTTACCTTTTACAAAATTGTAATTACTCGTATGCACTTGTTTAATGCATTATAGTGTACCAGATTATCGTCATATTTTGTATTTACTCGGTCACTCTTATAAGTGCACGCATGTTAAATTAATGTACAATTTATGTATGTGATTCATGTTTCATGTAAACTTTTTAACCCGATGACGAAGACTTTACGTTACTAATTTATTTGAAAAAGATTTATAATATGACAACTGATTCTTGAAACTATAAATGTGAAAAAAACTAGTGGATTGATGACGGTAAGGTATATAACATTGTTACAGTTTATATTAGTATGATAATAGTATTTTATGCACAAACAGATAAACGAGTTCGCACGCAGCACGCTGACGTGAGGGAAGTGAATTTCCACATAACAACTTTTAAAACTCAAAATCAGTGAAAAAACATACATTTATTCAAATTGTTATTGAAATCTGAAAACATTGATTTTTTGGCTGTTCTGATACTCCTGGTTCTATTTACCTGCAATGCTGGGAATATAATTTTGTGCATTATAAGGTTAGGAGAGGGTCTAGTCAGGCTTTAAAGTAGGCGTGAGGTTGTTGGGGATGAAAAAAGTACACCAAAAAATGATTAACATGCTTTTCTAATGTAAAACCCCCATAAGACAACGTACTGTGTTTGGTCAATACACATTTCCTTTAATAACTCGGTAAATATATATGATAGAATGACGAGAGAGGGCTTAAAAGTTTCGCCACACTAATTCCCATCTTTTTACATTCGTTAATTTCACATCAGGGGATTTTCTGACCCTTTTTGGGCCCAAAAACTCGAAATTTGAAAGATTAATCCTCAAAAAAGGGGTTTAGAGTTTTCCGATTGTTTTGCCCAACGAACTTGTCCAACTGATTATAGACAGGAACGTCCCTACCAAATTTGAAGTAAATCGGACAAAAAATGCGATCGCTAGAGTACCTGCACATATATATTTATATATTATTATATATATATATAATATATATATATATATAATATATATATATAATATATATTATATATATATATAATTTTGAACGAACCCCCAAAACGTGTTCAGGGGGTCACGTTAGGAACTTCTATGGTGGTCCCGGGCTTAAGTTTCACCATGCGGGTCATGCTAATAGTTCACTTTCCATAGGAAATTCACTAAAAAATCGGATATTTTATTTTGAGCAGCGCAATTCTTACTTTTAGCGAATTTCCCCTATAGGGAAGAAGCTATTACCGTAGGTCTCATGGTAAGACTTAAGCCCGAGACCATGATAACTTTTCATTTTGAGGTCCCCAGATGCCAAAAACACCATTCGTTCAAATTTTTATATATGTATATATATATATATATATATATATATTTATATATATATATGTGTGTGTGTCCGTAAGCACGATAACTCTCGTAAAAAAGGTCCGATCTTAATGAAATTTGGTACAAATATGTAAAGTACCATTTATTTGAACGAGTTCGAAAACCAGATGTATCGCACCATCCAAAGGGGGGTTTTTGGGGGGTTTTGTACCCCAAAAATGTGTTTTTTGGGGTTTTCACAGGTAATTTAAATTTAAATCAAATTTTAATTTATACCATTAGGTTGAGGTTAAAAAAACAAACAATTTGGTATTTTTATCATTGCTCTACGTCAATTGGTTACCGAGATATTGAAAGTGCTAAACACAGTACGTTGTCTAATGTTATTCTTATGGAGAAAAAGAAAAATTGTATATCTCGCTTATTTATGAACATAAACTGACGAAATTTGGTATATGGCTTCATATGGTTGTGGTTTATTGTTGTTTGCACAAAAAACTATTTTTCGCCTATGGTTCCTGTAGCAGCAAACCTAGGTACTCGGTACCCATGTTATTCTTATGGAAAATACTTAAAATGTTATATATCGCTTATTTATGAATGTATATGGATGAAACTTGGTATGTGACTTCACATACATGAGATCTATTGGTATTTGCATAAAAACCCATTATTTTGTGTGCCTTGTTGCAGCAAACCTGCGTACTCATCCCCAATGTTATTCTTACGGAGATTAATTAATATTTTAAATATCGCTTGTCTGTGAATACATTTCTTACGAATCCTGTGAAGTGTTTTAATGTGTTATGTTATATGTTCATTCGAAATTCGCTGAGTATGCAGGTTTGCTGCGACGGGGGTATTTGTATTATTTATACCTTTCGTAAATGTTTAAATAGCCTATATTGCACATCAGTTTGGGGCATATTTTTTCTTTCCTTCTCTAAGAAAGAAGTGTGTTTATTACGAGAGGGGACCCCACTCGGGCTTTGTCCAGGGGCAGCCCTAGGGGACCACACTCGGGCTTTGCCCAGGGGCAGCCCTAGGGGACCACACTCGGGCTTTGCCCAGGGGCAGCCCTAGGGGACCACACTCGGGCTTTGCCCAGGGGCAGCCCTAGGGGACCACACTCGGGCTTTGCCCAGGGGCAGCCCTAGGGGACCCCACTCGGGCTTTGCCCAGGGGCAGCCCTAGGGGACCACACTCGGGGTTTGCCCAGGGGCAGCCCTAGGGGACCCCACTCGGGCTTTGCCCAGGGGCAGCCCTAGGGGACCCCACTCGGGCTTTGCCCAGGGGCAGCCCTAGGGGACCACACTCGGGGTTTGCCCAGGGGCAGCCCTAGGGGACCCCACTCGGGCTTTGCCCAGGGGCAGCCCTTTTATTCACTAGAATTCTTTTTAATTGCTTGTATTTTGTAATTAAAAGGTCACGTGATATTTTCTATTACGAAATTTAACATATAATTTGTTTGACTTTATACAAGACTGTATTTTTTAATACTTATTATGATTTAATGCATATTTCTGGGAATAAAAATTTATTTTCAGTATTTTCACTATTATTAATTAACACATAGAATAATTTCATATTTTAAAATGTTTTATATTAAACCAGTACGATTTTTTACTTTTAAATCAATCCAGTTTTTATTTTATAATTTTCCCCATTTTTACTTTAAATACAATTGAATTAACTGGCAAAAATTTCCTATTGAATCATTATATTTTTAATTAATACTTAAAATGGAATTGTTTCATATTTAACATTATCTATCTAATAGAACAATATGCTGTCCTAAATGTTTCAACAACCTTTATACCGCAGTTTCATAATTTCCCACTTTGATTGACCCACTAGTCGGAGGGTCCTTCATTTTTTCCTTTGGTATGAGAGTCCTCAAACAGTACCTGCGCCTTCTCCAGTACGGTAGGCCACGGGCAGCACTCGCTTGCTAGTACCTTGGACGGTGTAGTACTTGTCAGTTGATAGCGCGCCGCACCGCTCGCCGCTCGCCGCTCGCTGCTCCCCGCTTATCACTCCGATAGACAGTGAGTGCTAACATACCTACCCAACTTTATCTTAAAAATCTAAAAAAAATGTAGTACTGAAGGTGTTCCTGATTTAACCATTCGCATAAAATAACATTTGTTATGTATTAAATATTGTAAAGAAAAGTAAAGAAATAAAATATAATTACAAACAATAAAATTATATTTTTATATCCTAAAACATTTTGTGTTTTAAAGGTGGCTGTCTGACTTAATACTTAATGTTATTATTTTGTAAATCGCACGCTTAATATGTATATATCTGGTCAATTTCATTATTCAGTTAATTTTTGTTATATACCATGGTAGATGAAGCAAATTTGTGTTTGAACAATACTTCACCATGGAATTTAATTCATTGATGGTTTTTTTCTGTTTCACTTTCATTATTTTTTTCACTTATTTTGTCAGCGTCTGGAATCATCTTTATATAAAGTAACATGTTAGCTTCTAGTTAATTATTCTGTGCTTTCTCTATTTGTTGTTTAGTTCTATGTACTGCTTCATTGTAATTTCGTTGTTGCCTGTATTAAATTAAAGCATAGCAATAAATAAAAAAATATGATCGGCTACATATATTTTTACAAGGTATTTTAAGATTGTTCTGAAAAATATGCCATGCGCAATATAACAATGTTTTAAAAACATTTTTGATAAATATACGATATTTATGTATAGTATCGGTTTAGTACGTTGTCATTATGAAATATTTCACTATTTTTAGGACGCGTCTCAGGCTAATTAGATAAATTTACATAAACCCATTTACATAAATGTAATTTTTTTATTTTGTGCAATAATGAACATATATATTATATATGTGTGATAAATTAAAAACTAACAACACACTTTGCAAGGACATTCGCTGCACTGTTTTACTGCGACGATTTGTTCTGTCGACCTGATTACAAAATGCATCACTTTCCACATTTTCATAAGATATTAATTGTTAATTAATAACTATATTATATCCTGTTAATATAGCATATAGAGTATGACTTGAGAGTATATCATTTTACAAATAAAACTGGAGACCCCGTGCTGCTCTGCAGATCAGTCAATGTTGAAATGTTGAAAGTGACGTAGTTTATGAGTATTGTCAAATCAAGTTAAAATATTATTGTAGTTTACTCATATCTTCCCATGGATTGTATTTACGTAAATTGTTCCACTCTACATCAAGTTAACAGTTAAAATATCACATAATTTCAAAATAAAAAAAACATAACATAATTGTAAATTATATAAACTCTGTAAGGCAACATACAAAGCAAAATTATTCTGTTTAAACAGCTTTTAAATACAGAAAATGTAAAATTAAAGAAAATAACTTCAGATTTATAATTATATGTTTGTATGCAAAATAAATACCCCCGTCACAGCAAACCTGCGTACTCAGCGAATTTCCAATGCATAATATATGTCTTAATACCACATAAAGCCGCATACCAAGTTTCATAAAAATATATTCATAAAGCGATTTTAATTATTCTCCATAAGGATAACATTGGTAAAGAGTACGTAGGTTTGCTGAAACAAGGAACACAAACAATTGGTTTTTATGTAAATATAAATAGAATTTAACTAGGCGAAGCCACATACCAAGTTTCATCAATATTCAACCATAAATAAGCGCTATATAACATTCTAGTTATTCTCCATAAGAATAACATGGGGGCTGAGAAATCAGGTTTGCTGCAACAAGGAAAAAATGGGTTTTTACATAATTATCAATATAACTCAACCAAGTGAAGCTATATACCAAGTTTTATTAATTTATGTTCATAATTATGGGAGTCATTACATTTTACTTATACTCCATAAGAATAACATGGGGGCTGAGTGCGCAGGATTGCTGTTACGGGAATAATCAACAAAAATAAATTGTTTGTGCAAATATCAATATACCAGTACTACGTGAAACCACATACCAAGTTTCATCAACATACATTCATAAATAATCGAGATATCAAATTTTATTTATTCTCCATAAGGATAACATTGGACAACGTACTGTGTTAAGCACTTAAATATCTCTGCAACGGTTGGGCGTAGAAGCACGATTTAATCACCAAAATGATTGTTTTGTGGAACTGAATAGATTGGTAAAAGCAAATGTGAAGTTTACATTAAAATAAATAGAGGAAAAGCCAAAAAACTTTTTCCCATAAGATTAACATGTGAGATTTTATGAGTAGGTTTTTTTGGATTTTCTCCGCAACCACTTAACCTAGGTTAATAATTAAAAATACTATATTATTTGTTTTTTAAGCTCTATAACATGGTCAAAACCAAAATTAAGTTTTTTTTTAATTTTAGGGTGAAAATGCAAAAAACTGAGTTTTGTAAAATTTAAAACCCCCATAAACCCCCCATACCATGGTCCGATTTTTCTGGTTTTCGAACTTAAAGTCATAAATGCCATTTTAGACATTTGAGCCAAATTTCATCAAAATCGGACGTTTTTTACTCAAGTTATCGTGTTAACGGACACACACACACACACACACATACACACACACACACACACACACACACACACACACACACACACACACACACACACACACACACACACATATATATATATATATGTATATATACATGTATATAAATTTGAACGAATAGTGTTTTTGGCATCTTGGGACCTCAAAACAAAAAGTTATCATGGTCTCGGACTTAAGTCTTACCATGAGACCTACGGTAATAGCTTCTTCCCTATAGGGGAAATTCGCTAAAAGTAACAACGTTTCGTCTAACGGCAATTCTTTCAAAAGTTTCGTCAAAACGATGTCTAATGTTTATAACTTGTGCCTTAAAACACTTACCAGGGTGTTTATAAATAAAGATAACGTTCTCTTTAACCTTGAAGTCGTTAATACCAATATTTTCTCCGCTAGAGTGCTGCAAAGAGTTTTAAATGTAATGTATGTTTTAAATGTATAACAGCTGTTTTGTTTATTACCAGTTTATCTGCTTAAAACAGTTATGCGGAGATAACATATGACCATCTTTATTTTTTAAGGAAAAGTACATAACATATTTTTTATATGTATTAACTTAGGTTAACACTAATATTCTCAGGCCGTCTTTCCCGGAGCTGGTTTATTATGCATATATTTTCCCATCAGTGATGTGTCCTACGGTAAGAAGAAAACAACCAACTGATAGTGTCGTTTGTAAGCTCATCTCATTACACGATAAAAGATTAAACCTTTAATAACAATCAATTAATTGTTTTCCCTTCATGACAGCTAATAGTAAAGCGTCCTGCAGGGTTCTTGATTTGTTTTTAGTACAGCGCATAACAATGCTGACAAACTTGATAAAGAGTAACTACAGAAAAAAATAATCACACCGGGTATAACTTATAACATCTAAAACAAAACTTTTAAGAGTCACCTCCAATTAACCTATAAAGTCAATACGTTCTATTTTGGCTTTGACACTCGTTTTGTGACGTCATGTCAAATAAGCCTTAGGTTTGAGTCTCCTATACTAACTTCGGGAGTAAAAATGATACCATAGTGCTAAACCACCATTTTAGAACACTAAAACTGGAAAACTAAATTCAAAACAAACTTAGACTGAACCATATGCAATTCTTAGGTCAAGTTTAAAATCAATATCTCAACTGATTCCTATGGTATACAACGCAAATTAAAAAAGTAACAAACAAACGGATGCGGAAGAATTTTCTATAAAATCTGTAGGTTTGTGTCACTTTCCGGGGAGAGTTTGCCGATTAGAAACAGAGGCTCATTACGAAACGATTAGGAATTCGATGATCATGCGAGAGTTTTTTGATAGCTCTAAACGTTAAGTTCTATTGCGTCAAAGGTTTTTGAAAGGACCCTAAGTTAACACCAAAACCTCAAAAAATAAAAAAATCCTATCCAAACACAAATAGCTTGCCTCTTTCTTTTATGTACAATAATAATAATAATTAATATTTTAAATATCCTTGTTTGTGAATATATTTCTTATGAATCCTGTTAAGTGTTCTAATGTGTTATGTTATATATTCATTGGAAATTCGCTGAGAATGCAGGTTTGCTGTGACGGAGGTATTTCACTCGTGCAACGCACTTTGTAGGTTATCCATTAAATTAATATCGCAAAATAAGAATGAAATTAAATGAATAGTTAGGTAAAGCAGTAGTGTGCAACTATCTGTCAGTCTATCTACCAGGCGTGCAACTTTTACTGTGCCACAAACCGTAAAAAGCGTCACCTTGATATTCTAACGTTATAACCTATTGTATTATTTTAATAGGACCGGTTAATGCAATTCTCTTTTACAATTAATAGTTAACCGTTGAAGCAGTAAAACCCTACACACATCTTTCAAAGCTGTCATGAAACGTACGTAAATACCAGATCGTATATATAAATAAGTGAATGACGTCAAATTTTCGATTTCGAGTTTTGATATTAAAAATACTTTAGGGTCCCATAAATAAATGTTACTATGATGTTTGTCTGTTCTGGCTGAATACAGACCAATACCACGACATAAGTACAATGCAATACGGTACAAAATTGTATGTAAGTATAACCCAGTGATATATTTTTAGTCCGAAATGTTAAGGTTTTTTTTGTCGGAAACGACAACAAATTCGATGTTATTTAAATTCGACAATATCTATTTGGATTAAATGTTGTAGTTTATAGTGCTTCAGATCTGTCACACAATTGTTGTACCTGTGAGAATGCTAAATTTTATAAGGTCTCCAAATTCAGCTTTTTGTTTCTCCACAAATATTTCCTTTGATTTAACTATATCTACCAACATTAAAACATATTAAATATTAACAAAATTAGCTATTTTAATTCCTAGTACCTGGGGGGCCAAGCTTTGCTCGGGGGAAGGCCAGCCAGTTTGTTTAGATGACTTGGAGTACTATTTCACCACTTCCCCCTACTAATAATCAGATTTGTATGACTCATTTGCCTCTTTTCTACATTTTTAAGGTCACTCCAGTTTTTATTTATAGCTCAATGCCCCTTTGACTTATTTTACTACTCTATTTATGTAATATACCTGGGGGGCCGAGCTTTGCTCGGGGGAAGGCCAGTCTGTTTGTTCAGATGTCTCGGAGTAATATTTCACCACTTCCCCTTACTGATAATCAGATTTGTATTATTCATTTGCCTCTTTTCTACATTTTTAAGGTCCCTCCAGTTGTTATTTATAGCTCAATGTCCCTTTGATTTATTTTACTACTCTATATTTGTAATCTTAACTCAAATCTTTTAATCTCTCCTCTCAGGAAACCACATGTTAATAATCATAAACAACATGAGTATTACTTTGACAGTTCTCTGGTTGATTATGAACAGCTGTTACAATTCTTTTGTTTTGATTTGAAACTCCATAAGCCCAATGTTAATTTTTTAACTTTTCATTTTAGTTTTTTTACATTATTTGATTTTTCCTAGGGATGAGGCCTGTCTAGAACGTATTTTTATCCCAGAAATTAGTTATTTCGAACATTTGAAGGAAATCGTTGGAGCCGTTTTTGAGACCCGTGACGCAAGCAAGCAAGCAAGCACGCAAGCAAGCAAGCAAACCTTACTCATATTAGAGTATAGGATTTTAAAGGGATTAGCTAGATGTTTCATATTCATTAGTAATATTGCGTCGTGTTTAATATATTATTCTTATGAAGGATCAATCATCATTTCTTTCTCATTTGTTTGCCTGTTATCAGGATTTTATACTCAAGCAATTGATCAGATCAGAGTATGACGTATGTTGCCTTACATTTGCGTCTTCCCCCTCAAAAACCCCACTATAGCCAATGACTAGGCCACCAAATAAATTTAGATGAAACTCTGTGAAAACCAGTCCGCTTTACATACCTAACCTAATTTATGCACTATATAAATGCGAATTCGCCCTTCGTTATAGAAATATGAATTAAAGAAGTGATTTTTCCCACAAGTTTATAAATACGAGTGATCAAAGCGAATTCGTCCCTTTGAAGAGATTAGATCAACCATTTGGCCATGATAAAGTTATTATATAGTAAATCTTTTTTTAGAAAATCTGGATTTCGAGCCCGAAAGCTCTTTTTCATACCTTGCTACAGATTTTTCAAGTAAAAAATGTATTACGCTCCCATGTATATATTATATTTAAATAAATTTAAAATGATGTATATATTATCATTGGTAGTAAAATATATTCAACATTTTTATTGGCATGGTATAATTGAGGGGTGTAAAGGAAAATATTTTCCAACGCTTCGAAATATACTTACTCATATACAAGTAAACATATAAAATATGGGGCCGTGGTAAAAGTTCTGGCGGGCCCGTACAATGGGATGAAATTATTATATTTAATTTTCAAAACATTTCAAAATAGCAATAATGTTGCTAGTGAAACTTTAAGAATTAATTTATTTTTAGCCTAGTAATACATCTTTTGTTTGTTATGCGTTGTGTTTAATAAGTAAAGGACACACTTTAAAACAGCAATAGTCTTTATTATTTAAATTTTCCTCAATTCTAATTACTTTAAAATTAAACTTTAAAGTGGGCTATTTTAACAAATATTTCATCATTTTGCATAATAATTTTAAAACAGTTGTTAGTAGTGTCAGTATAGTTTTGGAACTGTGATTTGAGGGTAAATCAGCATTAGGATAGTGATAAAGATAAATCGGGGGCTCACGATAAAATCCTTTTCAAAACCTAAAGGTATACTATAGCGGTAAACTATAAAATCCTTTTCAAAACCTAAAGGTATACTATAGCGGTAAACTATAAAATCCTTTTCAAAACCTAAAGGTATACTATAGCGGTAAACTATAAAATCCTTTTCAAAACCTAAAGGTATACTATAGCGGTAAACTATAAAATCCTTTTCAAAACCTAAAGGTATACTATAGCGGTAAACTATAAAATCCTTTTCAAAACCTAAAGGTATACTATAGCGGTAAACTATAAAATCCTTTTCAAAACCTAAATGTATACTATAGCGGTAAACTATAAAATCCTTTTCAAAACCTAAAGGTATACTATAGCGGTAAACTATAGCGGTAATTTCACTCCAATCTGAATCTGAATCCACTCCACATCTGGAAACGAACAAACGAATTGCTGACCTGGGATCTGGACGTTATGAGGCTTCAAGTTTTGACTCGACACTTGTCGACTTAACTATTAGGTATTTGCTACAATGACGTGATGAAACTATTAGAAACATTAAAGCTAGCCTAAATAAGAACCTTCGGGCGTTATTGAATCACTACAATTGTACAATGCTGGAGTCTGGAACTGAAGTTGTGTTTTTAGAGGTTATGAAATATCTGGGTCATGCAACCGTGTCCCAGAATCTAGAATAATGGATCGGAATAGGGTGAAACTGTACGATTATGATAACGGGGGGCCAAAAAAATTATTTACGACATTGATTTCGACCAGTCACACCGATCATCATCCGGCCAATGAAAGAATAAGAGTGAATACATTTTAAACTGTTGTAAGACGTTTTATTTACATACCGTAAAAAATATATGGCACTTAAAATATAAATAATTTAACGTAAAGATTCCTAAAATTAAAATTGGTTCGAACCATGGCTCTCTCACACTTATACCAGACCCATGATGTTTTAAGTGGAATTTATTTTATGCGAAAAACATTTGAACTTGAAAAATCTGTAGCGAGAAATGAAGAAGAGCTTTCGAGCTGGAATTTCGGAATTCCTACTGACAAAAACAACGATTGATAAGGTAACACCACCATACTGAAGTATCTATAGTCAATGGTAATACCTATATTTAATAATACACTTATTAGTACTGGTTCATCTTAGGAAGCATGTGTCACCTTTCCGACGAGTTGTATTTCCTTTATCGCTCAGTGGTGAATGCCGTGTCAGCCTAGCAACCACTGCAGATTTCGGCGTACCTGGGCCATGACCTCACTACCACATGCGAAGTGTTGGTGACCGACAGCTCTTCACCCAAGGTCAAGGGGAGAAAGTGTGGACAATAGAGGCTTCAGAAACATGCAGATCTGTCGGCACCTGACGGCCCTGACGTCCGCTCATAAAGTTGAACGTTGACGGTTTTAATTGTACAGTAAAAAGGCTAGGTAAAGTGCGGCCTTCTATATTTTGTGTGTGTGCGTGTGCTGCTGTGTGTTTAGCCAAGTTAGCTGCTGTGTTAGATACGTATTAGTAGAATGTGTACCCGTTCTTAGCACGGGTAACAGCTGTAATAAAAACAAATGTATTAGCTGTAAGTGTGTTTAAACTCATCCCTTTTCTTTATATTTGTGCCCTTAGGGAAACAGGACAAAAACTAATATTTGTCCTCCAATTTGCTCACCAAGACTTTTTATTCAAGTATAGGGTTGAGGGTGTCAGACCCAGGGTTTTCTTAAAAGTTCCTGGGTAAATGAGGCTTTACATGTGGACTAGCTGTTCCCCCAGGCTTCGTCCCGCAAATAATTTATAAAAACTATGACAGTTGTGTGTGCTGAATTCTGTGGTTAGCCCGTGGAACTACTACAAATCAAGATCAGCTGTTTATATTTTCATTAGCTCAAACAAAAATTAATGTCCATAAGAAAGACATGGGAATTTTGTCGGGATCTCTGGCGGAGCCCTAAGGTCAGATCAGGATGAAAACCATTTAATTTTCCTATTTTATTTTCCTAAAGAATCAGTGTACAAAATTTCAGCCCTCTACCTACTTGGAAAGGTGGAGAATTAGTGATGAGTGAGTCAGTCAGCCAGGGCGTTTTATAGATGTAGATGTAGGAATAGGCGTAATTCGGTGATAGCAAAGGGGGGCAGCCGCCCCACCCCCAAACAAATTTTTGAGGAAATATTATCGTAATATATGAAAAGTCACAATAATCAAGATCACGACAGTAATCAAGTGCGCGTGTGTTTTTGTGTGTTATGTGTCCGTAGTGTTTACAATCCAAACTAGTTGGGACAGCGATAATAATGAATTTAGTGCGTAAACACATGTTAATCTCCAAGAAGAAGTGAAGCCAACATGGTGGCCGCCATTTTCCCTCTTACTTACTTATCTCTTCTCCACAATCTTTAAAATCGGGGAATCGTCCAATTTCTTCCCCAGATTTTAGGGATATTTCAGCGTGTGTGTATGTGTGCACGTATGCATGATATTTCAATTAGGCCAAACTATTTATTTATTTTTAGCAGGAAAACTATGCTTATCAATATCCCGAGCACCCTCCGTGACCATGTCAACCAACTACCCAGAGAATAAAAGGATGTAATCTGCGATTTATGTGCAACCGTTATCTACACAGAAAACAATATAAGTCTTTCATAAACACCAGACATTATTTTTAAAGTGTTTTAAGATTAAATAAACTAAATTGTTAATGAATATGCAACACAAGGAAGAAAAATAAGTACATATTATTTGTTTTATACAAATTTATACTAAACATTGCCGATAAAATGATTGCTGTAAACCACAGTTCTTTAGGGTTTGTTAACAAACATCCTCGAGTGAGGCTTCACGTTTCCCCCCCCCCCACCCGGATGAGAACTCTGGATGTACTATCGTTGAGGTTGTCACTGGTGGGTCGATAGTGTTCTGATCCTCATACATAAAACATAATGTTTTTAACCACGTAACTCTTAAACATGAAGAAACAAGCAAAATCAAAACCGGCAGTGGTTTAAAGTGAACAACCAAAAAGTCTAAATGATTCAAGAGGTTTTTATTTTATTTATTTATATTTACCAACAACATGCCAGAGCATGAATTTTTAAGTTGATACAATTTCTTATAAACTATAAAATATACAATTAGGATTAAACTTATAATAATTTTGAAATTCTTCATGATCTAAGTTCGTCTTTAAAATGTGTCTTACGATTCCTCTAAAAACTGTCCAACGTTGTAAAATGGATTTTTTATTAAATACATCTTGAGAATTTGTTTCAGTTTCATCATGTTTTTATTATCTAATATTTTTCGGAATTTTTCTCAACAATTTATTTCCCATATTACTTAAAAATTATCTTTGTTTATTAAGTACTCTCACTGTTTTTGACCCGAGGATTTCAACAGGTATTTTTGCTGCAGTGGACCAATTAAACCGTCTCGAAGAGCAAACACCTGCTTGAACACCTATGTGTCATTAATCATCTAATTACATAATATTATTAAATTCTAACGAGTTAAAATTCCGACAAAAGTAACACTGTAATTTAGGTTGGAATGATTCTCTTTTGTGTTAAATTAGAATTGTTTTTATTGGTTTTTCTTATCGTTTTTACATAAGATAATAGTGTCTGCGTTAATGTTTACGTAGTTGCATAGATTGTGAGCACAAACATTTACTGTTATATGATAAAGATGATTTAATTTACTTTCTGGTTAAAATATCATCATGGTGTTCACTAAATGAGAAGGTTAAAATTTGTCTCCTTTCCCTCAAATGCATTTATTTATTTGTTTGTTTCTCGTGCAAATACACAAATGTTCGGGCCTCAAAGAGTGAAAACTTAGTTTCGAAGTAAGCAATTTGCAAATAAACAACGGTAGGCCCCAGAAGGTTACAAATAATGATAAGCTTGACAAATCAAGGCTTCGTCTAAGAAATATAAACAATTACACTTGAAATGCCAATCAGTGGTACAAATCCCTAAGTATGTATGTATGAATGTATGTATGTATACACATCCTGATCTTTATGTAGCATGGATACTTACAAAGTTGTAAGCCATAAGGGTCATTTTAGTTTCTTTAACAAAGTCGTTTTTCTGCTGGATATTAAATTAAAGCATATTTGTATAGTAATTTTAAAGCACATTTTCATTTAGTTGGTTAAATTAATACAGAAAGATATATAAACCTATGTTAAAATGGTCCTGTAATTAAAGTGAAGGTGTTTTAGAGGTCTAAAAAATGGACAAAGGTTGTAGCAAAAATCAACATATTAATCTGAAGATAGCTCACTCTCAAGTCTAGTCGGGTGGTATTTGCTCTGATAGTTTCGTCGCGTCTATGTAGTTTCCCTTTAAACAGATAATAGACCCCATTGTTTATAATGATGATTAAATATCATTATCATTGGTTTATTTGAATACAAAGACAATAACGTTCTCCAATCTTCCAAGAAAGTTTTAAATTTTGTGTCTAAAGTAAAATGCCCTTTGCGTGTGATGCATTTGACAGTTCTTAAGGCGAATTTGCTATATTTTAGTTAGTTATATCATTGATTATACATCCTACGGAATTCCGTAGGATGTGTAATCAATGGTTATATAGTGTTTGATTTGAATATTTCAGGTGTATTTATGGGCTGGGCCCAATAAGAGTTCATTTTAAACATTTCAATCGTATGTTAATCAAAATTGTTTTTAATTATGAATAAACTCTAAACAGTGTTTACCTTCTCAATGTAACCTTTATTTTTGGATCTGTAGGGAAGAAGCTATTACTGTAGTCGGCATGGTAAGACCTAGACCCGGGACCATGATAACTTTTCGTTTTGAGGTCCCCAGACCCCAAAAACACCATTCGTTCGAAACTGTATATATATATATATATATATGTGTGTGTGTGGGTGTGTGTGTGTGTGTGTGTGTGTGTGTGTGTGTGTGTGTGTGTGTGTGTGTGTGTGTGTGTGTGTGTCCGTGAGCACGATAACTCTCGTAAAAATTATCCGATTTTGATGAAATTTGGTATAAACGTGTAAAGCAACATTTATGACTTTAAGTTCGAAAACCAGCCCGATCGCTCTATCCGAAGGGATATTTTGGGGGGGGTTTGTACCCCAAAAATGGGTTTTTCGAATTTGTTACATATAATTTTGGAAATAGTCAAATTTTAGTTTTTTCCATTGGATTCAGCTTAAAAAACACACAATTTGGTATTTTGATCATTTCTCTACGTCAATTGGTTATCGAGATATTGAAAGTGCTAAACACAGTACGTTGTCTGATGTTATTCTTATGGAGGAAAATAAAAATGTTATATCTCGCTTATTTATGAACGTATACTGACGAAACTTGGTATACGGCTTTATCTGGTTGTGGACCATTGAAATTTGCCCAAAAAAAACTTTTACCAAAGGCTCCCGTAGCAGCAAACCTGCGTACTTAGCCCCATGTTATTCTTATGGAGAATAAGTAACGTGTTATCTCCCTTCATTATGAAAATAAATTAATGAAATTTGGTATGTGGCTTTACCTACATGAGTTATATTGATATTTGTATAAAACCCCATTTTTGTGTTCCTTGCTTCAGCAAACCTGCATACTCAGCCGCCATGTTATTCTTATGGAGAATAATTAAAATGTCATAAATCGTTTATTTATGAATGTATATTGATGAAACTTGATATGTGGTTTTATGTGGTATTAAGATACATATATATGTATTGGAAATTCGCTGAGTACGCAGGTTTGCTGCTACGGGGGTATTCTTCATTAATATAATTTCCTTACTGTTACTTGTGTCTTGCTTTCATACAGGCGACTCAGAAGGTTACTTTGTTGACGAGACCAAAGTTATGTAATTAGTGATTGGCCAATAAGTCTTATTCCTTCAGTGAAAAGACGCATCTACTTTGATCAATGTAGTAGCCGAAGTCAGACACCATTTAATTTGTAACATTAAACTCAACAATTTCTGTTAAATGTGTAGCTATGTAAATACGAAGTAATGGTCATGGTAGCAAGGTTTCTTGGAACTTATTAAATACAAATTGTCATTAAAAGAACTTTTGGCTTTTGTAAAGCATTTACTCTTTAAAATATAGTTTAACAGCAGCATCTCACAGAAGGCAGCAAGTATGATCTATTGAAATTGCTAGGCCAAATTTATATACTGATAAATTGATGATTGCGTGTGCTGCATTATATCATAGAATGCAATTTACATCAAAATCAATTCGGAAGAATAATTTAGTAAACTGTCAAATCAATTGGAAATAGTTGGTACTTGACCTACTTGACCAACTATTTCTAATTGATTTGGCAGTTTAATTGGAACGAATTAGTTTCCTAAGTATAAACTGTCGTCGAGATCCTGCGAAACAGTGGCCTAACAAATATAATATCTGTATTCTGTAAAGTACCTCAAAATTGAAATGAATTTTCATTAGGTATTAGACTAAATAATGATTTAAGAGAGTGAAATTTGTCTCACAAATGTAAAGAAATTATTTTAATAATAAACCTAAACCTTCATAAGCATGAAGAATGTACAAAGTTATTGTAAAATATTGACAAATAAAATAGCGATATAATTAATTATATTCATGATCATAAAAAAATTATTATTTTTTTTTTTCGTTCATTAATCTCAATCGCAATAAAGAAAGATACGTGGTATAGATATTCCCAATTGATATTTTTTTTATTTTAAAGATATATTAGTTATTTGTGAGTCATCAGCAGTTTGGTTCCGGAGGACTTACGTTTAATGGTTATATTTAATTAAAATTGTCAGTCGATGCTCCAGGTTTCGTAGTGATTTCAGTATCATATGTGCTTAAATTTATTAAAAACTGTATTTATATTTGCATAACACGTTTTTACAACATAAGTAAGTATATAAAAATAACAGAAATCATTAATTATTTTAAAGAATTTTGTTTACACATTTTAGATTGTATACAACTAACTGCTGCAGCCTGAAGTACTGTACGGTTTATGCCGTGTCAACCTCACCATTGTCTGGTGTTTTATTTATCTGCGGTTGAGTCTTTAAGTGTTGTCAGACGTATTTTACATCTTGCTGTAAGTTATGAAGTTTTCAAACCATTAGTCAAAGCATTATATTAGTCTATTTTAACGTGTATATATACAATACAGTGGAAAATTGCCTATAATGTGGTTGGGAATGGTATTTTTCCCTTGATTAATAGATTGAAATATTTTAATTGTTTGTAAATAAGAATAATGAGATATTATTAACTTACAATTATTATATTGTTTTAAAACACTACAAAGAGATTGTCTGGTCAAATGGGTCACCTTTCTTACTTTGCTCTCTTGTCTGCGATCTGAATTTTCACACCGCCACGTATTTAAAAGTGTTATAATTGGCTGCTCGGTGTGTCACGTGATTTGTTAGCTCCCAAATTTACATTGGTATTTAGTTAATGTTTTTCGTAAATTCAGTTTTGGGGGTAGCCTAAGGTCCTAAAGTAACTAATGTGTAAACAGTACTGTGGCAAAAATATTTGTTTACATTTGTTTAATTTATGGCTTTACATCAGCACCATTTAACTCGATTTACTTAAAATTGAACAAACGTACTTCCAATATTCCCTTAACATTGTAAATTGACGTAAAAGATTAGAGAGTATATCGCATTATAATAATTTAAATAAAATTCCAACTTGCTTGATAAAAAATGTTTTAACTAATCAAGGGAAAATTATCAAATGCCCTAAAGCAAAATTAAAGCTTAGCCTACCAGTTAAAGGAGTATTTTTTTAATAAAACAAAACCAAAATCTCTCATAAGAATGGTGTTAATATTATTATAGATCTATTTTTCGGTGTTATTTTGTTTTTTACTAAAGAAGTAACAAGCAAACAAGATAGCTCACACTATTTTTTTCTTATTTAATTTCCTTTCATAATAGGTACTGAGCAGTAAACCTATTGTGATTAAATTTGTTCAACTTCCAACTGTCAATCAATTAGTCCATTTTCATCTTGTGGTCACATTAAAATCTAGTCTTTTAGTTGGTGATTAAAGCCCAAAAAATGCCCCAAAAAATTAAAGAAACCTCACCTCCAAATATGTAATTTATAAACAAATAAAAGAATCTACACAGTGATCTAAGAACAATTCACTGTCTTTTCATCACACTACAACATTGCTGTGCGTTTACAAACACTTTAGTCAACTCGCTGCACTTGTCATCTTGCGATTAGACGTGAAACAGACAAACGAACAAATAGACAGACGGACAGTCGGAAGCGACAATTAATTCGCCAATGAATGGCGACAGTAACCTTGCCTCCCACACCACCCACACTGCTGCTATCTAGTGGAAAAACTTATAGTTACTCCCTATTGTCAATTGTGCAGTAATTGATGTCACCTTCGTCTGGGTGATATGGCGAATTAGTTTTTTTATTCAACCTCTAATCTAAATTGTTATGCACAATTAGTTTTTTTATTCAATCTCTAATCTAAATTGTTATAATTTAAACAAGTTTGAAAAATTACTATGAGAAAATTTTGTATAAAAAACTAAAAAGTTTTGAATAACTTATACAAATTAAAGATTATTGGGGGGCAGCCATGAAGATTTTTCATTTCTATCTACCTAAGATTTTGCTTCTTCCATAAGACGAAGGTTAACATCCTTACCCGATTTAAAATTATTTGAATTAAAAACTGTGAAATGAGACTATAGCTATTAAAACGAAAATTGTATTGCTATTTATGTAGCTGTGCTTCTCAGGAGTAGAATAAGGTTGACTCTACTCTTTATAATATATCAAGTAATTATATAATATATGAAATTTAATTATATAATATATGAAATTTAGTTATATCAATTCAATACAATTAAACATTTTAATTTAGAAAAAATATTTGATTAAATCCAAATAAAAATTTAAATATAATTATATGATTTCCGAAGGGCAAAGACCAATTCAAAAATTTACGAGATTATTCCCTCTACTAACTCCAATTGTAAAACAAATCAAATAAAAAAAGAATATTGGGAGTCTCAATGAATTATTTTGTAAGTTTTGTAAACGCTTATTCACGGTCTATACTATTGATTAGTGTGTATAAATATAAGGTTGTTCGTTCAAAAAATAAATTTCAGATTTTTATGTATGAATGTGTTTGTTACAATGTACTAAACACGAGAATGAGGTTTAAAAAATTTTTAAAAAATTCAGGGGTATATTACAAGGGACTAAAGGGGCGATTTTTGGGTGTTTTGTTACCAATAAGCAAAGCAACCCGTTGATATTTTTTAAAATAAAAATACATTTTTTGCTTTCTGATTGCTTCCTTTATGCGTTAAAATAAAAATAATAAAAATCTGAAAAACAATTTTTATTTTTTTTTGTTTTACACCTTATTTTATAATTAAGATTTAAACAATAAAAAACGAGTTTTGTTTTAATAGATGTGGGGTTTATCTGATATTGTATAGGCGTTTTTAAATCTTTTCTATGTATAACAGTTCTGCTTCCTTATTGGTAAAAGTAGCACCATGTAAGGTCGGCACGCTGCACTGCAAGTGTAGTGGTGATCACCTACAGTGCCCGCACGCGTCGAGGGGCGAGGTGCGTCGCCGCTCAAGGTCATACCGTACTCCGCGCGCTTTCTGTGTTTCTCTCTCTCTTTCTGTCTCTCTCCTCTGCACTCCCACCACTTCTTCAGTTTCGCGCGTAAAATTACGGCAAAACGGATTCTGCGGCCTTGCGGCAAATTGACGGATTCACCTGTTTTAGCGAATTTCCCCTCTAGGGAAGAAGCTATTACCGTAGTCGGCATGGTAAGACCTAGGCCCGGGACCATGATAACTTTTCGTTTTGAGGTCCCCAGACCCCAAAAACACCATTCGTTCGAAACTGTATATATATATATATATATATATATATATATATATATATATATATATATATATATATATATATATGTGTCCGTGATCACGATAACTCTCGTAAAAATAATAAGATTTTGATGAAATTTGGTATAAACGTGTAAAGTAACATTTATGACTTTAAGTTCGAAAACCAGCCAGATCGCTCTATCCGAAGGGGTATTTTTGGGGGTTTTGTACCCCAAAAATGGGTTTTTAGAATTTTTTACATATAATTTTGGAAAGAGTCAAATTTTAGTTTTTCCCATTGGATTCAGCTTAAAAAACACACAAATTGGTATTTTGATAATTTCTCTACGTCAATTGGTTACCGAGATATTGAAAGTGCTAAACACAGTACGATGTCTAATGTTATTCTTATGGAGAAAAATAAAAATTTTATATCTCGCTTATTTATTAACGTATTCTGACAAAAATTGGTATACGACTTCATCTGGTTGTGGACCATTGATATTTGCTAAAAAGAAATTTGTACCAATGGCTCCTGTAGCAGCAAACCTGCGTACTCAGCCCCATGTTATTCTTATGGAGAATAAGTAACGTGTTATCTCCCTTCATTATGAAAATAAATTAATGACATTTGGTATGTGGCTTTAACTACATGAGTTATATTGATATTTGTATAAAACCCCATTTTTTGTGCTCCTTGCTTCAGCAAACCTGCATACTCAGCCGCCATGTTCTTCTTATGGAGAATAACCCCAAAAATGGGTTTTTTGAACTTTTAACATATAATTTTTTTTAAAGTCAAATTTTAATGTTTACCATTAGATTCAGCTTGAAAAAACACACAGTTTGGTATTTTGATCATTCCTCTACGTCAATCAGTTACCGAGATATTGAAAGTGCTAAACACAGTACGTTGTCTAATGTTATTCTTATGGAAAATTATAAACAAAATTATATCTCGCTTCTTTATGAACGTATACTGACGAAACTTGGTATACGGCTTTATCTGGTTGTGGTCTATTGATATTAGCTCAAAAAAAATTTCTTGCTAAAGGTTCCCATTGCAGCAAACCTGCGGACTCAGCCCCCATGTTATTCTTATTGAGAAAGATTTAAATGCTATGTCTCCCTTAAATATGAACATAAATTAATTAAACCTTAGACATGACTTCACCTAGTTGAGTTATATTGATATTTGCCTAAACACCCATTTTTTTCGTTCCTTGTTCCAGCAAACCTGCGTACTCATCCCCCATGTTATTCTTATGGAGATTAATCGAAATGGGATATATTGCTTATTTATGAATGTATATTGATGAAACTAGGTATGTGGCTTCACCTAGTTGAGATATATTGATGTTTGATTAAAAACCAATTGTTTATGTTCCTAGTTTCAGCAAACCTACGTACTTATCCCCAATGTTATTCTTATGGAAAATAATTAAACTTGTATATTTGTGAATATATTTTTATGAAATTTGGTATGCGGCTTTATGTGGTATTAAGACATATATTATGCATTGGAACTTTTCTGAGTACGCAGGTTTGCTGTGACGGGGGCATTTGATATTAATTAAATGTAACCTCAGTAATATACCTCTGGGATTGAGTTTCTTATGCCTTCAGACGGTCTCGGTGGCGCGATTTTCGCTCATTTAGAGCGCGGTTCATTTATAATTAAAGAAAAATTATAGGTTCAAGAAAATATTACGTTTTAAAAATTTTAAATATTGGTTTAGTTTCAATTTTATTATTGAACGTTATTTTACATTTATGATAGCTTTATAACCTCCTTATTTATTATAAATGGGGCTGTTACGTATAAAATCGGGACTAGAAAAAGTAATAAAGCGTAAACTTTTTTTATTTTTAGGGTAGAAAGAAACTTCCAGCGGCAAAGTTGTAGCAAATTAGTTGATCTTCATGTTTTATTTCAAACATTTTTCAGTCAGACGTTCGGTTTGTTCAAAAATATCTTTCAAACAAACGCAACAGTAGGTGCTACGCTTGTACACAGTTGCACCGCGTAGCTCTGTATGTTCGTCATTCAAACTAAACAATAACTGTGACAGCAATGTATTTATTTATTACAGAGTAGTAATTTCCACTAATTTAAAAATACTTTCTGATTATGAAACTTATTGTGTAGAAAGCTTTTGAATCGGTTGGGGACTAAATAATACGATTTGCATTGTCTTTTCTGAGTTTGTGTTTTATTTCAGTACTCTAAGCACAATAAACATTTTATTTGTAGGACAATGTAAGTATAAAAGAAAATTATATTTAATATTTTAAACTATAGGTCTACCTTATACTATACTAATATATTTATTATACAAGGTCATTTATTCAGTATACAGCAACGAGGTCTATGATATACAGACAAGACATTGTTAGATAACTAGACATTGCTGAAAAGCACTAACTTATTCAGTTTTTGCCGAATTCCCAGTTTTCTACAATTTTGAGCCAATGTTTTTTCACTTGCGATTTTATGACACATAACTTTAAAAATCATTTTTCCAATTAACCTAATTAATCTAATTTCATGAGTGTCTTCTCCAAACTCAACATTTGAATGGTGAGTAACAAATACTTCACCAACAAATGCTCTGCAAGTTAACATAATCAACCTATCGGTTTGAATAAGAGAATCAGAATTATTTACCGTGTGGTTAATAAATTTCACTATTCTAATTACATCTGATGACACCCTTACTAATTTGTGGTCTTTCCGGCGACGAATGCGTTGTGCGTCCGGTGGGACCGTGGGCGCGACGCGACGTACCTGATAATAAATATTTGCTGCGCTTATTTGCAAGCGATTTGTGGACAAACCAAATATCTGACTGAAAAATGTTTGAAATAAAATATGTAGATCAACTAATGTTCTACAACTTTGCCGCTGGAAGTTTCTTTCTACCCTAAAAATAAAAAAAGTTTACGCTTTACTACTTTTTCTTGTCCCGATTAAAAAAATCGAAGTATTTGTTATTGTATAAATTCCGAACATTTACCAAACTGGAAGATATTTATACTGTTAGTTGCAACATATTACGCAGATTACAAATATATAAAATTTGTCCTATTTAAATAATCCTAGTACTGTGCAGAAGCTTGTAATTGAAAGCGCGTCCAATGCTAAAAATTGCTCGGCGGCCCTCTATACGCCTATGTGGTGGGGGAAACGGACCGAAAATCACTCACCTACGGCTACTCGGCGAGCGATCCATATGGTTTATATATCGATGGTTGGCCTTACTGTAAATTGCTGTTTGGGTATAAACTGATGCGGTTATTTTTGGCCGATAAACTACGTTCACTTGTCGTTTTCGGTCTAAAAATTACGGCGACCATGGAATGCGGTCAAATTGCCAAGGTCAAAATGTCAAGCATTTTTCGTATCAACGGTTTTTATTTACTTGAAAATTAGATTCAACAAAAAATTAAAACAATTTTAAACAACACAAATCTGATTATACTAGTATTTAACAAATTGTATACCATAAATGTTTATAACAAGTTTAATATAAAATTGAATCATCAGTATTATTTGTAAGAATATTCTTATTTATTCTAATTAATAATATTTGTATATATAAAACGATTAGTCAAAAAACTTTTTACATTTGGAAATTATTTAGATGAGAATCACATAAATAAGTTTGTATAGCAAACTCTTTATTTATTTTTAAAGTAGTTTACACATACCGTTTATCAATCATTATGTTTGGTGTTGGTAATACAATTGGTAACAATGAAAGGGCTTTATAATAATAGCACCAATATTAGTAACCGTTAGTAAAATATTTAAATCAAAGGCGAAAAGCTTGCAATGAGCGAGTCAGCCCAGCCCAGCCCCAGCCGGCCGCCCGGCCAACGCAAGGTAAAAGGTATGCCTCGATGACAAACACGGTGAGAGGGGGAGAGAGAGAGAGAGAAGGAGCAGAAGGAGCCAGTGCCTCTCTCCCTACCCCCAGCCAACCCACACAAGCACACTCATGCCCGCATCAGCCGAATTGACGTCCTAGCGGTGTGCGCGGCAATATGCGGAACTACTGCTCCTCGCCGCCAGACTAGCCTGGCGGATGCACAACCTTAAAACACAGGTAATCAAAGGGGAAGTCCGACTTACCGAATTTGAGCGTTTTACCGTAATAAACCATATCGCAATATGTTCGAAACGATTCCAATTGCTCTAAATTCATGATAAAACTCCCTTAACTTTTTTTATTAGCAGAAATTAGGATTTTATTTTATCATGTTTGTTATCCGTAGTAGTGATTTATTTCCACCTCTAAAAATATCTATTTCCTTCCATAAATCTCCACTATGCAACCGAGATTGTCAAGCCAGGTAATTTAAAACGCGCCGTTTAAAGCTAATTGACTTTTACAGGAAACTATAAGTAATGTTGAATATTAATTTACAAGGTCGGTATGTTAACATAACCAGTTTTTATGATCCAGTTGCGCTGATTTGATTTAACGGTAAGGTTCTCGCCTCTATACGTTGTTGATTTAAATACTGTATAGTTGTTGTTCGTTTTTGATGCAAGAGCTGTATAGTTGATATTGGGTGTTGATGCTAGAGTTGTACATTTGAGGTTGCATTGTTGATACAAGTTCTGTACAGTTGTTCGGATTTATTTTGAAAGTGTTGTTCAGTTGTTGCGTTGTTGATGCTTAAGGCGATGTTTAAGGCTTTAGGTCTCTATTACAACGACACCACCCTCATTTCTCGAGACATTCTGCTTCAGACATTATTAGTGAATTTCCTTTCGAAAGTGAACTATTAGCATGACCCGCACGGTGAAACTTAAGCCCGGGACCACCATAGAAGTTCCTAACGTGACCCCCTAAACACGTTTTGGGGGGTCGTTCAAAATGTTATATATATATATATATATACATATATATATATGTGTATGCACTCTAGCGGTCGCATTTTTTGTCCGATTTACTTCAAATTTGGTAGGGACATTCCTTTCTATAATCTGTTGGACAAGTTCGTTGGGCAAAACAATCGGAAAACTCTAAACCCATTTTTTGGGGATTAATCTTTCAAATTTCGACTTTTTTGGGCCCAAAAAGGGTCAGAAAAGCCCCATATGTAAACTTAATGCATGTAAAAAGATGGGGATTAGAGAGGCGAAAGTCTTAAGCCCTATCTCGTTTTTCTAGCATATATTTAAAGAAAATGTATCGGCTAAACACAGTACGTTGTCTTATGGGGCTTTTACACTAGAAAAGCCTGTTATTCCTTTGTTAAAGTACTTGTATTATCCCCAGCAACCTCACGCCTACTTTTAAGCCTGTCTGGACCTTCTCCTAACCTTATAATGCGCAAATTGTATTCCCAGCTTTGCAAGTAAATGAAACCAGGAGTATCAGAACAGCCAAAAAAATCAATGTTTTCGGATTTCAATATAAATTGGACAAATGTATGTTTTTACACTGATTTTGAGTTTTAAAAGTTTTTTTGTGGAAATTCACTTCCCTCACGTCAGCGTGCTGCGTGCGAACTCGTATGGCTTAAAAGGTTCCAAAATTTGGATTGTAAAAAATACTTAACCATTAAAAAACTCCAAGAAACTTAGATCATTTAGTGTTTTGATTTATTAATCTACGACTAATAGTTTCGGATAAATTTTAAATTTCCATTTAGCGATAAATGCAGTTTGTTATCCGGTTATATTCTTATTTGGAATAAAATATGTCCAATGTCCTCTTATTCACAGATAAATTGCATTAAAACTTGGTATGTAGGTCAAGGTAGCATTGACCAATATAGGATATTCGGCATATGTTGCCACCTAGCCTTGGGAGGAAGGAAGCGACATTTCCCCTCTTAAAACCACTTCGTGAATCAAATGATTCTGTAGTGCCTTCAAAAAGGGATATGGGTTGATATTTATGAATAAAAGGTTTATTAGAAGATTTTCTACACATTTTTAATGCTACCGTACTTAAAATTCTATATTTTATAAATATAAATTTATTTATGTGTCAGTTTTCTGGTACCGTTTATTTTTAAAAACCGTTTAATTGTCTTCCACAAAAAAAAACAATCTGCAATAGAGTTAAATCATTTACTTAGGTTAAACGTTAAACACTATAATTTTAAAATTTTTTGAAAACGCTGAGTTAATATACAATTTCTAATAATATTGCTTAATACAGATAATATTGTTTAATTATTGTTGCTCACTTAGTGAAAATTTTAAAATTGTTCGTAGTATTTTTCAACCAAAAAGTTTGGTTTTACTATGATGTTGAAGCACGTGGGACTTAGAATGTAGCCAACCAAAAAGTTTAGTTTCACTATGATGTTGAAGCACGTGGGACTTAGAATGTAGCCAACCAAAAAGTTTAGTTTCACTATGATGTTGAAGCACGTGGGACTTAGAATGTAGCCAACCAAAAAGTTTAGTTTCACTATGATGTTGAAGCACGTGGGACTTAGAATGTAGCCAACCAAAAAGTTTAGTTTCACTATGATGTTGAAGCACGTGGGACTTAGAATGTAGCCAACCAAAAAGTTTAGTTTCACTATGATGTTGAAGCACGTGGGACTTAGAATGTAGCCAACCAAAAAGTTTAGTTTCACTATGATGTTGAAGCACGTGGGACTTAGAATGTAGCCAACCAAAAAGTTTAGTTTCACTATGATGTTGAAGCACGTGGGACTTAGAATGTAGCCAACCAAAAAGTTTAGTTTCACTATGATGTTGAAGCACGTGGTACTTAGAATGTAGCCAACCAAAAAGTTTAGTTTCACTATGATGTTGAAGCACGTGGGACGTTGTAGTTTTTTAACCCTTCCAAGTATAATTTTGCTCTCCGCAAGTTACAAGGTTTAGTTGAATACAAATCAGATTTTTTTAAATGACGAAATTAATTAGATCACAAATGGAACTTTAGATGTAATTGTTGACAATAAAGTACTTCAGACAATATTCTTGACAGTAATTGGTTAAATTTCCCACCCAAAAACAGTAAAACTTAAAATATGTATGTCAATTATAATTAATAACATTTCCTATACATGTTCCTATACACTATGGTGTTTAACCTCCAACAAAGTTATTTTTGGAACACCTTGCAACTGACAAACAAATCCTTATATTGACAATTATAAATTGTATGATGTAATTGGGTACCCATTTATATTCAGTCTACACCAATAGAGTTTTATGGTCTACACCCTTCACTCCTTAACAAACTTTCACTAAATCCGACCCTGAACTTAAACATTGAAGTCTTAGCACACGCTTAACAAAAAAATATAAAAATTCAATTCATACTCAAACCGGTGTTTTAATCCTTTTAACAACTATATTAAACCTTCAACTCCTATATTTAGCATTTGACTAATAATGTCCAAAAATTCCAAGTTCAATATCCTCACAGACAACCGGTAAACAGGAGCTATATCTAGGGATGTTCCGATACTTCCAGTACTAGTATGTATCGATACTTTCCTTTCGATACTCAGGATATCGATATCGGCATCGGTTAACCGATATTATCGTGGTATCGAAAGAAAAGTTTGAATTTTGATATTGGTAAAATAATCATTGTCTACGTTTTTAAAATATGGAACACAAATAATAACTGAACAAATATTTCTTGTAGCGCTTATGATAGAGATAGTCGACTATTAGCTTAATTTTTCTCCTGCATTCCCTTTACAGAATTACATAAGTTTATTTTACTTGTCCGCAATCCCACCATCCCACCTTCCGGACCGTGCTTGGTTTTCACACAATTAGTGCTATGATTATTTAGATTTTGTTGTAGTATTCCTTATTAATAATACATATTGGCCATAAGTTGTAACGAATATTAGTATTAATAAATTCTGTATGTAATTGATGTTAAAACATTAATAAAAAGATTATTCGAATTTTCAATGCGATACTGAAGGTATCGACACTTTAGATCCAATAGTATCGGGTATCGATACTTTGGTTTCGATATTTTATCGAAACCAAATATCGGATCCAAGCCAGTATCGCAACATCCCTAACTATATCATTGGCGCTTCCACAGTCAAGGAAAGTGTTACGGTGTTGATGATACCCGGTGCAGTGTCAACAACTTGTTGCACGTTCTTGCGATGTTATGTAAATAAACAAAGACTACTGATGACCTTGGTCGGCGAATGAGTGAAATTCGTTACTGAGAACAACTTTCCACCTGTTTGTGATTGTTCTTACATTTCAGTTTCGGACTCACAGACGCTATTGTTTTTAGTCATCGGTTGTATTTATATTTCCTTCCAGTTTTAATTTTAAACGTAGTGTTAGACTTTTTTAAACCCCAAAAGCCACTAGGTTTTTCAATTTTTATAATTTAATGAAGTTTTTGTTATCGTTTGAAGATTTATGTTTCCATTTTATAAAATAACCGACAATTCCTTTAGTTCTTTTAGTGTCCAGAGTAAGTACAACTCAGCATTCTAGGTATATGTTAGGTATTTTTAAGGTACTGAACTACATATAAAATACAAGAATTTATAAAAGTAATCAAACTAATTACATGTTTCCTTGAAATGTGCACGAAAAAGTATCGAAGTCTTAATAACACTATAATTAATATATGAATACTGGTAATAAACCAGATTCTCCATGCAATAATTGTAATAATGTACGCCCTTGTCATAAATTATAATTACATCAGAAAATAAAGTTGTTAAATTAAAAAACCTTTTCCCAATCTTATAATAGTTTAGAATTTTTACTAAATATTTTAATCAGTTAAACTTCATCAGCAGGAGGAGGATATTTATTGCATAAGCAATTTCTTTTATACAACGGATAGTATTGCTTCGCATTAATAATTTTCCACGGAATATTTGTTACTTGAATAGTATTGAATAATTGGGCTCAAATGTGACGCAAACTATCGCAAAAATTAGATCATATTAATATTTTACAAAATGACAACTCAATATATTGGGTTCAAGATAATAAAGATTATGTATTCCTCTATTGACCGGTTGTACAAAATGTAATAAAAACAAGTGTGACAAATAATTACTAATATTGATGATCTATTAAAATACCATTACAAATTACCCTTCTTCAGAAAACAAACAACTTGTTCTATTATAAAAACTAACCACGCTATTACTACAAAAAAGATAATTAATGCTATAATCTTCTATAATATTAATATAATATTATAAAGAAGAGATGGTTTCTGTCTTTCTGTCTGATGTTCCGGGTAAACGCAAAAACTACTGAACCGACTGGGCTGAAACTTTACACAAAGGTAGATCTTGAACCCATGCAACACATAGGCCTATTCACTTCCTTAAAATCACCTCGGGCTACGCCCCGTGAACGTCATAAGTTTCAATTTTTACATTTCAGAAGAATGTAAACATTCAGAAACTGTAATGCGAACAGCTGTTGAAACTTTCATTTGGCAGCTTAAAAGAGCAGAAGCAAGAACAGCTGTTTCAAGCCAACTAAAATGCAAATTGCATTGACTATAGAACAGGTAAAGAAAACACCTGTGCGAAAACGGGTACATCAGCTAGTTATAAGGAAGAGGTGGTTTCTGTCTGTCTGTCTGACTGTGTGTCTGATGTTCCGGATGAACGCAAAAACTACTGAACCGACAGGGATGAAACTTTACACAAAGGTAGATCTAGGCCTATTCACTTAGTTAAAATCCCCTCAGGCTACGCTCCGTGAACGTCATAAGTTTCAATGTTTACATTTCAGAAGAAAGTAAACATTCAGAAACTGTAATGCGAACAGCTGTTGATACTTCCATTTTACAGCTTAAAGAGCAGAAGCAAGAACAGCTGTTTCAAGCTAACTAAAATGCAAACTGCATTGACTATAGAACGGGTAAAGAAAACACCTTTGCGAAGAACGGGTACATCAGCTAGTCAAATATATATTTAGAACTAATTATTTGAGACGGTAATGAGCGCATGGCGTATGGTGTAAGGAGGACAGGTGAAGCGGCAGCGATTGTCGATCATTACTATTGAAAGGACGTTGCGATATAATTATTGCTTCACCGAGATATCTGCAGCATGTTGCGAGATAATGAGTTACCTCTGAGAGTTACCTCGGGCTTTGTCCCATCTGGGTCACCGACGTTACCTCTGAACAGTATTGCAATTATAATTTGCCACAGTATTGCGCTTATGCTTCTAATAGCCTTGATGGAGGCCCACATCACATTAGGAATCTATGCTGGGTTGTTATGAAAATCTTCGATTTATGGTATTTCATCTCGGTGCATTTTTTCTTGGAAATTTGAGGTAAGGTTCGTCATATTTTTTGGATACATAAACTTGCTTGGTGTAAAAGAGGCTTCTCCGCCAACAACCGGAAATTTTTGGGCAGTTACATTTTGTATCGATTTCCATCCCTCTGGAAAAACAAAAACTTATTCAGTGTTAAAAATGCAAATACTTATAATCTACAAGCTATCCATCCCCAGTGATTCCACAATAAAAACTCTTTCTTCAAAAATTGACATACCTTACCTGATATATTGGTCAACGCCCTGCCTCCTTTCCTTAAAAATAAAGACGGGTGAGACCATATAAAAAAAAACAATTTTGTTAGAAAAGGAGTTCTATGGGATATGGTTTTTTATGTTAAAAAAAGTATCTACTGGTTATTTAATCTTGTAATTTAAAATTATTTTTCAATTTAATTTTAGGTTATAATTAGGTACCTATAATTAGGTACAATATGAGACGTTTGACATTGTTACATATGATTTTGAATTTTAATTTGAATCTTGTTATACCGCTCTTTTTTTACAGAATGACCAAAAAATTAGCTATATTTTTAACTATCTATTTATAACTTCGAAAGTAATATTATTTTTACGTTTCATTATAAACACTGTCCTCTTTTACTAGTTGGGTTTCTATGTAATAAATTACTATTTTCCTAAGAAAATTCCAGTGTACACACAAATTAAATACAATGTTACACTTTTAGTCCTATCAACAATTTGTCAATACATTATGTAAAATAATTCTTTATGTAAATTACATTCTTCATTTTTAATCGTTATTAATCTTGTGTGGTGATCATGTCTGGTCATAAGTTCACAATATGACAATGTCTGCTTCGTTTTTACCTTGATCACTTTACATGAGAAAATGACGTTAAGAACGTTACCGACCAAATTTGGGAGGCAAAAGCATTGCTATTCCATTACTGAATTTTTGCGTTAATATATTTCTGAGAATCCAAAGATTTTAGTTTCCAGCGCATTTCTTCACAAATGTTGTACAACATACTGAACAACGTAGAACCATATGACGACAGAACCAGTTACCCACATAACTCAGTTTATACATCAACATGTCCGCTATTCTTCCACACCGTGTCCTCAATTACCCTTGTAATTCATCCTCAACCTTCAACAACCGTCCACGGCGTTGTTCCCAGCCAACCAATGAATGACAACTCCACCGGACGCGTTGCTACTGGTCTTTTGACAAACAAATTAACAACGCCTTTGACTACGGAGCTGTCTTCAACCTCGCAAATCATTGTGTCAATACCACTTGTTTGAAGTTTGAAAGGTTTTTGCCACCAAACAAGACCTTGAAATTCCACCTGTGTAGATCAAACTGTGATCAAAACGCGGTGACAAAAGGCGCAATTAAGGAGGCCTTGGGGAACCGAACGTGTGACATTCGCACATTGTTGAGTGAACTTGATTTTTAATTGTTGACGAGTTTATTCCGAGACGTGTTGTCTCTGTGGGGAGGGGGAAAGGGGGGAGGAGGGGGAGGAGAAATAATACATTGTATCTGTTGACGGATCACGAGGCTCGTCAGATCATGCGGTTTTATGTAAACAATTTTGTTCAAAACTAGTAATTGTTTTATTTGTAGTCAAAAGGAGTGTTGTCCTTATTCATTTTTTGTCTTTTTTTAAGAACTACGCAGGTGTTTTTAATTTGTTATAGATAAAACGTATTAGTGGGTTCTTGGGAAACGTCAATCAAAAAGTTACTTTTTCCATTATTATAATTACAATAAAATTATTCATCGTTAAAATATTAATCGTTACACAAAATCTATAAGCTTCACACAATCCATAATTTCAACATATGACACATTACTGCAGGTAAAAAGATCTCGTTGTTAAATATAAAAGGACACCATCTGTATTCAACTTAATTTTAAACCTAGATAATTTTCCTTTGCTAACTTTATCTTCCTGAAAGGATTATTTAGCGTTTTGAAACAAGAAATAAAATATTGTTTGAAATAATGCGTTGTGAAAGGTGTAGAAAACCGTTGTCTAACAGTTTTTGACATTATTTTTCAACCATTGCTTGTGCTTTAGTTTCATTCGTATTTTTTTAATAACCACTCATACACTGAGTGGTCTGAATTAAGTAGATCTTTAAAATATCAATATGTTGAACTAGCTAACGGCATTGTGTGGGGTGTGTTACGTTATATAATCTATTGCGTTGTCAGTTTTTATTTCCGTAGCTAAAGTAGTGGCAGTTTATGATTATAAAGTGAAACAAACTGCGGATCTTCACGATCTGCAACAAAATATAGCAGTGTAGCGCAGGAGACACATAAAGTAGCCACAAAAACACTTGTGTCTACTTTACGGCACTTTTAGTTGATGAAGTCCTAAAAAGTGACAAAATAACAAGTGTTTTTGTGTCTACTTTATTTGTCTCCTGTGCCAAACCTGTTTTTCAGGTAAGCTACCTGTCTATCCTTTTCCCAACTTACCAAACATTCGTTTTAAATAACTAACATACATAAATAACAAACATTCGATGTAAACTAAAACCCACGTCTAAATGTGGTTCAGTCTGTCTAAATGTGGTCTGTTACAGTCCACTATTCACACAGATATGTGTTACAGTTCACTGTTAAATAGATAAGCCACCAGGTGTAACCAAAGCGAAGGGCCAGAAAGGGCGAGTGGCTTGGAAACATACTCATAAGTCAATAATTATTACCCCAAGATGTACGTCACAAGATTGGTGGTTAACAATCGGAGATATGGGACGATAGTCACGCAGCACGAGTTCTTTGGCAAACACCTCCAAAGTTGCTAAATTATTGCAACCTTTCACTTTTAGAGGTCGCTGGCTTACCCGGACTTAGACGCGTACACCTTCGCACACAAAGGAAGAAAGTAGAACTTTAAGAGGGTATGTGTTAGCTCAGTTTATAATTTGCATTTGTAAACAGCGGCTGTGCAAAGAATTCTAATTTGAACCCACTCTCTTAAAAACGTTTTGGAAGTCCTACAAGGTAAATTACGTCGGGTTTTATTCCGTATTTTTATGTGCGTGTGTGGATTAATATTTTACGTTCCCGTTTATTTTTATAGGCCCTTCAAGAATAACTAATTTGAGATTTGTATTTTACAAACCATGATGGTAAATGATTTGGTAAATTCGAAACCAAACAATTCAGTTTTATTGCAATTCTAACATATTTGTTAATCAATTGAATGTATGAATACATGTAAAGTCATGCGGTTACATTAATTTTAATCAAATTTGTTATATTTTGTGTGTTTTCGTGTTTGTTGTGTAAGGATTTATTATTTTTACTTATTTTGGTATTTTTACCAAACTAAATATAACTTTGGTATAATTACTGAAAATAAAATTGCCCATTCCCATTGAAACCAATTTGACAAATTATTAAGTAAGAATCGCCCACTAAATAATCATTATTATGGCTTCCAATAGTTTTTAGATTGTTGAAAGTAATATTCAACATTATGACTCAATTATAAAATTTATGGAGCATGAAGGGAGATATGGCCTGCCGAGGAAAAAATTATCTTGAGAATTATATTTAAAGATATATTTAAAGATATACAACTCAGCGTCAATACAAAATCGTAGCACACAACCAATATTATAATTGTATATGAGGATACAGGTAATATAAATCTGCTATTTATTTCAAATAAAAAGTGTAAACAACAACTTGAAATAATCTAAGGCAGCTAGTGATCAAATGGAAAACTTATCAGGGAATAATTCACAATAGCTATAATACAAATAAAACGTTTTAGTAGTGGTTTCATTTAAGCTGTCTATGCAAAGCTTCTATGCAAAGCACTTATGCAAATCATCTATGAAAATCATCTATGCAAATCATCTATGCAAAGCATCTGTGGCTAAGCCATAAGTGTGAAACTTGTAAACTGAAATTTAACATTTGGACATGGTTTAAGTTTACATATGATATGAAAAACAGATGTTTGTTATTATCATCAAGGATATTATTCTTTGGTAAACATTACTTAAGAATGAATCACAATTTTTGGCTTATTTAAAACTAACTTTTTACTTTACAATTGTTTACTTTATTATTTGTTGGAAATGTAAAAATACAACTATAAAATGTTTTATTTGACTATTTATTTAACTTAATTCCTGCCAAACTATCCTCTAAAACTTATATTAACTTAAAATAATCATACGCTTCCACAATCTAAATTCCGTTTAACTTCTCCATCTTTCTGCACATGGTAGCAGAGCGTGGTTAACGTTCCACAAAATACTGAAAGACAAAGCAGAACATAGATGTCTTCCCAACGATTGAGGAAGAACTATCTGAGATCGAGCAAAAGGCTAAGAAGTACAATTACTGAATCCAAGATATTATCCGAAGATGAAACTACTGCTACTCCGAAGAAACTCGCCACAGCACTAAGCGTCCCTTACAACTTATGCAAGAAGGGTGGAAGAACTAGAAAAAAGCATTGCCGAACTAGAAGATGTCTCTACAGAAGAAGAAGAGGAAAATGAGAAGGTAACTGAGGATCACATAACTTTGATACTGGACTTCGATAAAATTAGTGAGAAACTGAAGGTCAGTATCGCGTTTTTGGAAAAGGAAACTCATCCAACAACGAATGGTTGGAATGATCAAACGGATTCATTCCAGGTTAGTCAACTTCCCCCTCATTTCCCAACAACTTCAATTAACTTAACTTCAATGAGGTTGCCTAAACTAACTCTTCCTTCTTTTGATGTAATATTCTGAAATGGCAGGAGTTTTGGGACTCATTTGACTCAGCAGTTCACAGTAATCAATATTTGAATAAAGTTGATAAATGTAACTACCTCAACGCTCAATTAACAGGTGACGCAAAACTTTGCATTTGCAAAACTTTGTCTTTGGTCAGAGGGGGGCTGTCACTGACCTCTGAAAATTATGATATTGCGATTTCAATGCTTAAAGACAGGTTTGCCAACAACCAACTTATCATTAACTCTCACTATAAAGTTTTGATGGACTTGAACCCCTTAAAAAATAGTGAAACTAGCAAACTCAGGTACTTGTTTGATAATATTGAGAAACACACCAGGTGTTTACAAAACTAAGGTGACGATACCAACTCAAATTTCATTTTTTCACTTATTATGAGGAAGCTACCTCTTGATGTTTTAATTAAGGTTGAGGAACAAAATGTTGACAACACACTTGATGTCAAACATTTATGCAGTATAGTTAAAAATATAATCCAAGCTAGGAAAAAATCTCAACTCCTTTTAGGTATAAACTCTACAAAATCCCTTAGCCTACTACCAGAATATCGAAGTGATCTACAGCCCTCAGATAGGGATAATCCTTCAACAACGCAGGCACTTCCATTGCATGAAAACAAAACCCTAGCCTGCATATTCTGCAAGGGGAACCATTGGAGTGACCAGTGCCAGAAGTACAAAACTGTTGATGAAAGAAAAGGTAAGGTAAAGGGTTTGTGTTACATTTGTTTGAAAGGTGGACACAATTTAAAGGATTGTAAAATAAACAAACCATGTGTGTACTGTAAACAGAGAAACAATCATCATAGAAGTCTCTGTTCTAAGCAATTCTCTCAGAGTACTAGGTATAGTGAAACGTCTGCCGTAAATTCCAACTTTTCTAATGAAACTTCTCTTGTTTCTGTAAATGAAACTGTAATTTTACAATCTGCAAAGGTTCGTATTACAAAAGACGGCTTTACAGAGTCTGCTCGAATATTATTTGATACCGGGAGTCAGAGATCTTATATCTCAAAAAGTCTTGCTTCCAAACTTAAAGTTCAGTGTACAAATACACAAATTTTATCAGTTTTTACCTTTGGTAATCAAGAAGCCAAGACAATTGAAACTCAGACTGTTACTACCGGGCTTAAACTTATTGACGGAACTGTACTCAGTATTAATTGTAATGTTGTACCGCAAATTACCGGAAAACTAAGCGCTAGCTCCGCAGTTGACATAACATCTATAAAGTCGCTTTATCCATCTTTAATCTTTGCAGAGAGTCAAAACGAAGATTCTGAAATTGAACTCTTAATAGGTAACGACTACTACTTCGATATAGTCACAAACGAAAAGATTGAAGTACACACTGGTTTATATCTTGTAGGGTCTAAAATAGGTTGGATTGTAAGTGGCAGAGAAAAGTCTAAAAATTATACAAAAATGTATATGCTACTTATTTTCTCACTACAATTCAACCTACAAACCTCACTTTGAAACACCTGATTCACAACTAATATAAGAAGTAAATGTTAAGGACTTGTGGAATCTGGAGAGCTTAGGGATTCGTGACTGTCCTTTTCAAAATGATGACGACGTCGCTTTAAATCAATTTAATGAGACGATCAAACTAGAAAATGGTAGGTATTCTGTCAGTTGGCCTTGGAAAGAGTACCCTCCCAACATACCCAATAACTATGGCTTGTCCGTTGGGCGGCTTAAATCACTTTTACATCGTTTTGAAAGCCAACTGCATGTACTTTGAGAGTACAACAACATCATTAAAGATCAGGCTTTTATTGGTGTTATTGAAAAAGTCCCTCTTAACGACGACTCAGCGGTCACTCATTATATACCCCCTCATTATACCCTCATTATATACTCATTATATGGCTTACTGACTACTTAATAAGTCTACGTGAAAGAAGAACAAATGAAATAAAACAGAAAAAGTGTACTTCAAAAGTCATACCAAAGATTGGTAAAGTTGTACTGATTCACGATGAATTGCCCCGAGGAAGATGGAAGATAGGAAAGATTTTGGAACTCCATACTAGCAGAGACAAGAAGATAAGAAATGTCACTGTAATCCTCAGCAGCAACAAAAAGATAGTCCGCCCAATAAGTTTACTCTACCCACTAGAAGTGAACAACCAGAACTAGAATCAGTTCTGTTCGCAAATCGAGGAATTTTAAGTCCTGTGGGAGTGTGGCTAAGCCATAAGTGTGAAACTTGTAAACTGAAATTTAACATTTGGACATGGTTTAAGTTTACATATGATATGAAAAACAGATGTCTGTTATTATCATCAAGAATATTATTCTTTGGTAAACATTACTTGAATGAATCACAATTTTTGGCTTATTTAAAACTAACTTTAACTTTACAATTGTTTACTTTATTATTTGTTGGAAATGTAAAAATACAACTATAAAATGTTTTATTTGACTATTTATTTAACTTAATTCCTGCCAAACTATCCTCTAAAACTTATATTAACTTAAAATAATCACACGCTTCCACAATCTAAATTCCGTTTAACTTCTCCATCTTTCTGCACAGCATCTATGCAAATCATCTGATTGGTGCGTGATGCGGAACAATGCAAACTAATGAACTGTTCAAAACTAAATATTCCTGGTCAGAAATTATTGAGCAGTATCGAAGCCTGAATGTCCCGTTCACAATAGTAGATATTAATGAACCCAGCACCAATAAGGTATGGCAGGCAGTTATTATTTAGCACGTATGTAGGCCAGCCAGAATCGCTCGTGCATGGCAGTTGCTTGTGGCAGCATGACAGCATAGAGCACCTCTTGTTGTGTAATTCCAAACAGTGGGCCGGGAACCACTGATATGAGCAATTTATGCTGCAATTCGTGTAAATGTGGTTATATATATCTTAAAATACAATAGAAGATCCGTTGAACAAAGATTTGGAAATTAAATCATAATTCATTAATGTAACATATTTAGACGACAACTCCTATATTTTTTTAAATTTAATTGAAACCTGAAACTATTTGAAGGCCTCATTGACCTTGGAATAAACCAAAAAGGAAGACCATATAATTAGTTTCACTGGAAACAAATTGTTTGTAAACTGGGAAAGGCTATTTTGCTCACCATGATAAAGCACGGTGAACTGACATATTTCCACTAAATGACATTATTTTTGTAAGCAAGCTAATTTCCTTGACTTAAGATAAGTTGTTAAACTTGTAAATATATTACAAGGATGAATATTCTCAACTACGATGAAGTTTCACAGTTTTAAGACGATTAAGAACACATATGACCGATAAACTTAAAATTATTTACGTAATACTATCATTTGCAACCCACTTCCTAGAGACTTTAGTGCGGAATTATGGATGAAATAGAGATTTGTGGCTTGAAAATTTAAATGTAAATAAAGTTTTAAACCAATTAAGTTTTTAAAAAGCTGCCCAGTCAAGACATTTCGAGTTTCAAGTTTGATTATCAATGTTGAAGAAGTTAATGTTCGAATATATTCCTTTTGTATTAGAATGTTAAAAATGTCCATCCCACAATAAAGGACAGGTAAACTGATTAAGTCGTTTCTTACACATCTATCATAGCCATAGTTTCTTTACAGGATGTCTTACAACATTTATAAACATGGTTATTTTAAATGTAAAAAAGTATGCACATTTTCTAGTATTTATAGAATGTAATTTTTATATTTAGTAATTTCTATTTAAAAAAGTATTTCTAGAATGGCTCTTTCTCCCTTTAGCCTTGATAATGACCGGTGTAATATTTTGAAATCGATTGCCTAATACCACCTTTAATACTTATTTAAGATCGAGTTTGTGAGTGCATTACAAGGTAAATATATTTGTAAGCGATGTAAAACGTATTTGACTACATCCCGTAGATATCTCGCCATTTAATATTCTAATTAATTATTCCTTTATTACATTAATTGTGGGATCATTTTTTAATTACTTATAATTTCTAATTATATTTTAAATTACTTAAACTATTTAGGTTGGATAAGTAATTCCATTACTACTTTCTTGCACTAAAACTGAATTAAAAAAGCAAAAAAAGGAATCTGCACACTATATGTTTTAATCAGTGTTCCCTACCTTTCCAATGTTATATAAGGCAAACACTAGATACTTAGGATTTCTGTATCAGGTAATAACCCTAGGTATTGTAAAGTTTACAAAATAATGTAGAAACAATATTTTGGATACCACTTAAACAAAATTAACCTCTCCGACGCGACGGTTGTTGAATAATAGCCACTACCGGGGAGGCAGAGACATACTCGGTGATTCTTGATTCGACTCAAGGGTTAAAAAGATGTCCGCTCTATATACAATTTTTATTCAATAGTTCTAGTCACTGTTTCAAAGAAATCATTTGTTGATACTTTACCTTGTGTAAGTGCTACTTTGACAGTTCACCAGTTCACTTATTCACAGCTGCTATAAATCTTTTGTTTTGATTTGAAGCTGCAATGTTAAAATTTATAATTTTCAAAATAGATTTTTTAACAAAATATGAATTTTCCTGTGGTTAAGATTTTAACCACTCGATTTTTTAGGTCCAAAAAACCCTAATTCCAAAGCTTTAACAAAATCGTTCCGCCGGATTCCGAGATAAATTTTGCTAACAAACAAATAGGCAGACATTGCTCGTATTAGAGAATAGGATAGAAATAACGAGTTCACACGCAGCACGCTGACGTGAGGGAAGTGAATTTCCACATAAAAACTGCTTATAAAAACATACATTTATTCCAATTTCATTGAAATCTGAAAACATTGGTTTTTTTACTGTTCTGATGCTCCTGGTTTCATTTACCTGCAATGCTAGGAATTCAATTTTGCGCATTATAAGGTTAGAAGAAGGTCCAGTCAGGCTTGAAAGTAGGCGTGAGGTTGCTGGGGATGATTAAAGTTCACCAACAAATGAATAACAGGTAATTCTAATGCAAAACCCTCATAAGAAAACGTACTGTGTTTGGTCGATACATGTTTTCTTTAATAACCCGGTAAATATTTATGCTAGAATGACGAGAGAGGGCTTAACAGTTTCGCCTTACTAATTCCCATCTTAATACATGCATTAATATCACGTCCGGGGCTTTTATAACCCTTTTTGGGCCCAAAAACTCTAAATTTGAAAGAATAATCCCCAAAAAAGGTGTTTAGAGTTTTCCGATTGTTTTTCCCAACGAACTTGTCCAACTGATTATAGAAAGGGACGCCCCTACCAAATTTGAAGTAAATCTACACACACACAACACACACACACACACACACACACACACACACACACACACACACACACACACACACACACACACACACACACACACACACACATATATATATATATATATATAATTTTGAGCGAGCCCCCAAAACGTGTTCAGGGGGACACGTTAGGAACTTCTATGGAGGTCCCGGGCTTAAGTTTCACCGTGCGGGTCATACTAATAATTCACTTTCCATAGGAAATTCACTAATAATAATATTTCGAATGTTAAAGAGGGGGCTCCATTCACCCAACAATCTTTGTTTCAGCCTGCTTCTCCCATAATGCCACTTCAACTTTCAAAGCCTCTTCAACAGTTTATCCAAAATAGTTTATGCATGGTTCATTGTAAAGAGCAAAAAATCGTGATTTCAGTGAGCAGAATTTCAATATCATAAATAGCTCACCCGCAAAAACAGTAGATACTGAATATTTTTAAATTGTATTTATCAACTATTAATCTTGATATCGAAATTTTGCTCACTGATATCTCTAGGTATTTTTTGCCATATAAATCATCGACATCATGTAATCCGTTGAGGAGGGACGGGGTTTGAAATTTAAGATTTGCCCTTGCGAGGCAAACAGGTAGACATTTCAAACGAGTTCGCACGCTGACGTGAGGGAAGTGAATAATTTCCACATAAAAACTTTGAAAACTCAAAATCAGTGTAAAAACATGAAATCTGAAAATATAGATTTTTTGGCTGTTCTGATGCTCCTGGTTTCATTTTCCTGCAAAGCTGGGAATACAATTTTGCGCATTATAATGTTAGGAGAAGGTCCAGTCAGACTTGAAAGTAGGCGTGAGGCTGCTGGGGATGATGAAAGCACTCTAACAAAGGAGTAGCAGGCTTTTCTAGTGTAAAAACCCCATTAAGACAAGTACTCTGTGTTTAGTCGAAACACATTTCTTTAATAATTCGGTAAATATTTGTGATAGAATGACGAGAGAGGGCTTAAAACATTCGCCTTACTAATTCCCATCTTTTTACATGCATTAATTTTACATCCGGAGCTTTTCTGACCCTTTTTGGGCCCAAAAACTCGAAATTTGAAAGATTAATCCCCAAAAAAGGGGTTTGGAGTTTTCCGACTGTTTTGCCCAACGAACTTGTCCAACTGATTACATAAAGGAATGTCCCTACCAAATTTGAAGTAAATCGGACAAAAAATGAGACCGCAAGAGTGCAAACACACACACACATATATATATATATATATATATATATATATATATATATATATGTCTATATATATATATATATAAAATTTTGAACGACCCCCCAAAACGTGTTTAGGGGGTCACGTTAGGAAATTCTATGGTGGTCCCGGGCTTAAGTTTCACCGTGCGGCTCATGCTAATAGTTCACTTTCCATAGGAAATTCACTAATGATTCGTAACTGGATCCCACCCCACTATTTATGTGCGCCTACCAAAAGCACTCCCAAAAGTCCTTTTACTCTTGCTTTGTACAGCATCCTCTCTTCAGTCTTGCTGAACTCCTTTCTTGAGCCTTGACCCCTGGCAGTTCCCATCGTCGCGTCCGGTTGCAGCAACCTCCTCAACAATCGCCTATCCTTGGGTCGATTCTGATCCTCCTTAACTACCATCTTTAATTAGCGAGATACAGTCTCGTGAGCAACAGCACGTGTCGGGGGACCTCTTTGGTTTTGATACTACACACGAAATAACTTATACACTGATGTTAACCTTTAAAATAACTGGGGTTTTCTTTTAATTTTTTTAACAAATTGGTAGGATACCAGGAAATGTATTTTATATGCTAGAAAGACATGTGTTTGCCTCTATAAATGAAATGGCCATGAAAGCAAAGCACATAGTTGTTCTAATTTAACACTCTTGCATATTTTTAGTTGTTACATTCACTCTTTAATAAACCCATGGGGAAAGGGGTGTACAAAGAAAATAATTGTCTGTCCAGTTATTTCTTCAAATCCTTCATTCAAGGACGTAACTATGAATTACTAGCCTCACAGATCTTAATATATAAAAAATAATCCCTTTTTCCCTTGGTTACGCCATAATTTGAGAATGAGTGTACCAAATAATAATCTTTTTTGTTGTGTTCGTTAATGTCAGGACAAGGTTTTTATGAAATAAAATTTTAATCAAACCTAAGGGCTCTATCCCAATGGCCTTCAAAGTTTCAATTGATTTGATCAAAGTTCAGTTAGTTATATCTAAACATACTTGAGAGACATAAACATATGTTCATTATGGAAATAACAAATCCACTTAAATGGCAACTCAAACTCTTTTTTCGATGCCGAAGTTAGCACTATACAAAAATAGGCGAGTGAGCGTAGCGAACGAGCTCATCCGATAGGCGAGTGAGCGAAGTGAACGGAGCTCATCTTCTATTTCAAATGAACGAGTATTTTTCATATAACAAATTCAATGACATTAGGACAGGACAACGTCTGTCGGGCCAGCTAGTGATTTATAAAAACTATGAGTTGTGTGTTATAGTATGTAGTTAGCCCGTGAAACTACTGCTACTACGAATCAATATCAGCTGTTAGTATTTTCATCAGCTCAAACAAAAATAAATGTCCATAAGTAATATATGGCAACTTGTCGGGGTCTCTGGCGGAGCCCTAATGTCGGTTCAGAATTAAAACCATTTAATTTTCTTATTTTATGACTAAATAATTAGTGTACAAAATTTCAACCCTCTTGGTAAATGGGAAGTAGAAGAAGTCGTGATGAGTGAGCGAGTCAGGGCTTTTTACATTTTATAGATAAGCGACCTCCACACTGAGAGGTATTAAAATTCACGAGCAATTTGGTTAAACTTAACATCTACATTATTATAGTAATTAATAACTAACATAAACAAATCATGGTTTTATTTAATAGTTTACAATATAAGAAATCAATTATTGGCTTATGACAACAAGGTTTTATTGCCGAGGTCGCACATTCAATGACTGCGTGTTCCAATTGACGTGCGTGTTTAGCAATGCTCACTGCCCTGTTGAATCTGTCACATATCCATCTAAAAATTCTAAATTTATATTTTTCTGAGAAGTAATAAAAAGCTCTTATCCAAGGCCCTTCATGAGATTAATGTTAGTTTAATCTTTGCGAAATCTTTAACGACAAAATAATTGATGATTTAAAGAAACAACAATAAGTATTTCGTCTTATCATACATCCGTAATGAATTATTCACAATCAGATCCGTGTTGGATACGCAGAAAGTGATTGATGCTTCGTCCGAAATACGTCATCTCTCGTGCCTAACCTTTAACTTGTAGGATCCATTAATATTTGTGAAGCTGCGTGAATTTCTATCACTCAAGGATGGTAAGTCAAAGACCTCGGAGCGGAGAAGATCTTAGTTGGTAATTCAACCAAAATATTTGAATTTAACAATTTACAAATTTATTATTGGATTATGTAAATTACTAAGTTTTATATATTGCTTACTTCAAAACAATTCATAAAATATTTTAGTTCGCACAAACTCGTCTTTTGCGAAAAACTCAACATTCGATTAAATGTCCACAAAATCCTATAATATAAAATAGTGCTGAAAACTTATAAAACCCACATTACAAAAATATGTAAACTTCTATTGTTTCTTGTTTAATTGTCTCTTGATAAGTAGACACCAACTTTTTGCAACGCTAATGATCGGCATTGACAACAATCCGTGCTCGCTGAAGGTGACCTTGAAAATTGCCAACAGTGAAAGGCGACTTATGCAAATTCGATAATATATATATCCTGGCTTTAGGGTGATGTAACAAACAGAAATATTGTATGAGACAAAAGTGAGACAAAAAAGTGTATTGAACCTAATAGCGCAGTCGGTCTAGTCAGTAGAAAGGCTACACAAGGCATCTCGCCTATCCTAACTAGTAATTTATATATATATATATATAAATAAATGTAAAATACCCCCGTCGCAGCAAACCTGCGTACTCAGTGAATTTCCAATTGACACATACGTTTCTCACTACCACATAAAGCCACTTACCATGTTCCATAAAAACACATTAATAAAAAAAATATTAATTCGCCATAAGAATAACATTAGGGCTGAGTACGAAGGTTTGCTGCAATACATATAAGAAATATGTTTTTGTGCGATTATCAATATAACTCAACCAGGTGAAGCTATATATTAAGTTTTATTAATTTATGTTCATAATTAAGGGAGATATAAAACTTTACTTATTCTCCATAAGGATAACATAGGACAACGTACTGTGCTTAGCACTTTGAATGTCTCTGTACCGGTTGGACGTAGAATCATAATTTAAACACCAAAATGATTTTTTCTGGAACTGAGTTGATTGGTAAAATCAAATGTGAAGTTTACATTAAAATTAACTGAGGAAAACTCAAAAACCTTTTTTCCATGAGATTAACATGGGAAATTTTATGAGCAGGTTTTTTTGGAATTTCTCCGCAACCACTTAACCTAGATTATTAATTCAAAATACTATATTATTTGTTTTTTAAGCTCTCTAACATGGTCCAACCCAACAATACGCGTTTTAAAAATTTGTGGGTGAAAAATGCAAAAAACCGATTTTTGGAAAATTTAAAACCCCTATCAAACCCCCTTGCCATAGTCCGATTTTTCTGGTTTTCGAACTTAAAGTCATAAATATCACTTTACTCATTTGAACCAAATTTAATCAAAATCGGACGTTATATATATATATGTGTGTGTGTGTGTGTGTGTGTGTGTGTGTGTGTGTGTGTGTGTGTGTGTGTGTGTGTGTGTGTGTATATATATATGTAAATTTGAACGAATGGTGTTTTTGTCATTTGGGACCTCAAAAGAAAACGTTATTATGGTCTCGGGCTTAAGTTTTACCATGAGACCTACGGTAATAGCTTCTTCCCTATAGGGGAAATTCGCTAAACCCGATCATCCCCCAGGCAAAACCTCTACATTTACAACTACTAAATTTTGCACGTGTACTTTTTCCATAACATATATAACCACTAAGTAAGGATTTGAAGAACTTCCTATTGGCTCAGCCCGACGGGGAGTCAAAGTTCCAACGTTATTCTAATGGAGATAATTTATTTGATCAGATGAACACGTTACTTCCAACATATGCTAATCGAGACAGTTTATTAGGTTTAAAACATAATGCAGGACACAACTGTTGAATTCCCGGGTGAAACCGGGTACGATGGCAGCTAGTTCATTCATATTCGCTTTAAATTGCGCCCTAGTTGCGTCGGCATCTTACACTGATTGTTATAATTGTTCTCTTAGAACGCACATAAAGAGGAAGCGTCTTCAGAGAAATAATGAGTTCCGAGTTGTAAGGAAGGCTCAAGACCGACCTCCAACACAAACAATATGACGCAAGAGAAAATGTCAGACTGGAATGGATTTACAGGACAAAGAAAGCAATAGGAGGCCGAGCATTGCCGAGCATTGTATAAATGTAGCTCTAGGTCTAGCGGGTGACGTTGGCCCATAAACCTATATTGCCACCTGAGTGTAAACAATAGTATCAAGATCGTGTGGATCGTGTGGAGGGGGAATTGATACTCCATATGTTGAGTTTATATGTGATTTTGTTCTAAAGGGTTTTGGGGTATACGGAAGAAGATGGGGATGCACTATGAAGTTAGATATGAACCCGGTAAGTGAATTATAAGCATTGTTGTGGACGAGGTGAATGTGCTGGAATGACTCACTGAGAAATGATAACCATGAATCGTCAACTTTGAAGGTAACAGTTCCATAATATTAAGTGTCGCGATGTCACGTTGACTCTGCAGTGTTATCGAAAGAGAGGTATCTTTGGAAATCGAGCTATTAAACCAACCGGTGATCTTAAATCACTTCGGTCGTTCTGATTCTTGTGGATACTTACCTATTATTTACAAGAAACTCTCAAAAACTTCGCTTGTGCATCAGATTTCAGTTTCATAGTAAACATTTTTATGGTCTGGAATTCTTTGTTTCTCGTTCACATTTAGCGGTGAATTTAATCTTTAAAATTATGGCTCATTAAATGGTTTTTATGACGTACTAATCGAGATATGGCCTACAGACAAAAAAACCTCTTGAGAAATTATATATAAAGTTGTGTCCGTCCGTATACGTGGAATGTAAGTTTTATCAATACTGATTCACAATCGTATTTTATTTTCCTCGGGTTTTCCCTACGAGAATATAGTGCTTGGGTGACATGTTTTTTTTCTTTATACATTAGAGTAACAACAGTAAACATGTAACGTATTAAAATTCTTTGACCAGACTTGCTTAAGATAGATATTATGCCTACAGAAGATTTAATTAGTATCAGCAATGCAAGTTGAATTCGGGGGAGTTTAATTTGGACCACCAAATTTGAAAGGCGAACGCATTTGGATGGGACAAAAATGAAACGTTAAAAAAACTCTTGTTCTGTCAATGTGATCCAGTTTCGTGTCAGCTACCACGAATCTTAGGCTTCACCAAAAAGAATTTAGTAACTACGAGGCAGAGGTCGTCATAAATTAAAAAATCAACTAAAGTTTTAAAGACCGTGTCAGCCAGACACAAGCGACACAAGGTTATAAACAAGATTTAACCTTTCATTGTTGTTTCATAATATCAGTTGTTTTGAGCTTCGTCTTCAAAAATGCTGTGTGACGCCTCGCGATGTGCCGTGTAATGTGGTTGGACGCCTCACGATGTGCCGTGTAATGCGGTTGGACGCCTCGCGATGTGCCGTGTAATGCGGTTGAACGCCTCACGATGTGCCGTGTAATGCGGTTGGACACCTCACGGTGTGCCGTGTAATGCGGTTGGACCCCTCACGGTGTGCCGTTTAATGCGGTTGGACACTCACGGTGTGCCGTGTAATGCAGTTGGACGCCTCGCGATGTGCCGTGTAATGCGGTTGGACGCCTCACTGTGTGCCGTGTAATGCGGTTGGACGCCACGCGATGTGCCGTGTAATGCAGTTGGACACCTCGCCATGTGCCGTGTATTGCGGTTGGACACCTCACGGTGTGCCGTATAATGCGGTTGGACGCCTCACAGTGTGCCGTGTAATGCGGTTGGACGCCTCACGGTGTGCCGTGTAATGTGGTTGGACGCCACGCGATGTGCCGTGTAATGCAGTTGGACGCCTCACGGTGTGCCGTGTAATGCGGTTGGACGCCTCACGGTGTATCGTGTATTGCGGTTGGACGCCTCACGGTGTGCCGTGTAATGTGGTTGGACGCCTCACGGTGTGCCGTGTAATGCAGTTGGACGCCTCACGGTGTGCCGTGTAATGCGGTTGGACGCCTCACAGTGTGCCGTGTAATGCGGTTGGACGCCTCACGGTGTGCCGTGTAATGCGGTTGGACTCCTCACGGTGTGCCGTGTAATGCGGTTGGACCCCTCACGGTGTGCCGTTTAATGCGATTGGACACTCACGGTGTGCCGTGTAATGCAGTTGGACGCCTCACGGTGTGCCGTGTAATGCGGTTGGACGCCTCACGATGTGCCGTGTAATGCGGTTGGACGCCTCGCGATGTGCCGTGTATTGCGGTTGGACACCTCACGGTGTGCCGTGTAATGCGGTTGGACGCCTCACGGTGTGCTGTATAATGTGGTTGGACGCCTCACTGTGTGCCGTCTAATGCGGTTGGACGCCACGCGATGTACCGTGTAATGCAGTTGGACGCCTCGCGATGTGCCGTGTATTGCGGTTGGACAACTCACGGTGTGCCGTATAATGCGGTTGTACGCCTCACAGTGTGCCGTGTAATGCGGTTGGACGCCTCACGGTGTGCCGTGTAATGCGGTTGGACGCCACGCGATGTGCCGTGTAATGCAGTTGGACGCCTCACGGTGTGCCGTGTAATGCGGTTGGACGCCTCACGGTGTATCGTGTATTGCGGTTGGACGCCTCACGGTGTGCCGTGTAATGCGGTTGGACGCCTCACGGTGTGCCGTGTAATGCGGTTGGACGCCTCACGGTGTGCCGTGTAATGCAGTTGGACGCCTCACAGTGTGCCGTGTAATGCGGTTGGACGCCTCACGGTGTGCCGTGTAATGCGGTTGGACTCCTCACGGTGTGCCGTGTAATGCGGTTGGACACCTCACGGTGTGCCGTGTAATGCAGTTGGCCACCTCACAGTGTGACGTGTAATGCAGTTGGCCACCTCACGGTGTGCCGTGTAATGCAGTTGGACGCCTCACGGTGTGCCGTGTAATGCGGTTGGACGCCTCACGATGTGCCATGTAATGCGGTTGGACGCCTCGCGATGTGCCGTGTATTGCGGTTGGACACCTCACGGTGTGCCGTGTAATGCGGTCGGACGCCTCACGGTGTGCTGTATAATGTGGTTGGACGCCTCACTGTGTGCCGTCTAATGCGGTTGGACGCCACGCGATGTACCGTGTAATGCAGTTGGACGCCTCGCGATGTGCCGTGTATTGCGGTTGGACACCTCACGGTGTGCCGTATAATGCGGTTGGACGCCTCACAGTGTGCCGTGTAATGCGGTTGGACGCCTCACGGTGTGCCGTGTAATGCGGTTGGACGCCACGCGATGTGCCGTGTAATGCAGTTGGACGCCTCACGGTGTGCCGTGTAATGCGGTTGGACGCCTCACGGTGTATCGTGTATTGCGGTTGGACGCCTCACGGTGTGCCGTGTAATGCGGTTGGACGCCTCACGGTTTGCCGTGTAATGCGGTTGGACGCCTCACGGTGTGCCGTGTAATGCAGTTGGACGCCTCACAGTGTGCCGTGTAATGCGGTTGGACTCCTCACGGTGTGCCGTGTAATGCGGTTGGACACCTCACGGTGTGCCGTGTAATGCTGTTGGCCACCTCACAGTGTGCCGTGTAATGCAGTTGGCCACCTCACGGTGTGCCGTGTAATGCGGTTGGACGCCTCACGATGTGCCGTGTAATGCGGTTGGACGCCTCACGGTGTGCCGTGTAATGCGGTTGGACGCCTCACGGTGTGCCGTGTAATGAGGTTGGACACCTCACGGTGTGCCGTGTAATGCGGTTGGCCACCTCACGGTGTGCCGTGTAATGCAGTTGGCCACCTCACGGTGTGCCGTGTAATGCGGTTGGACGCCTCACGATGTGCCGTGTAATGCGGTTGGACGCCTCACAGTGTGCCGAGTAATGCAGTTAGACGCCTCACGGTGTGCCGTGTAATGCGGTTGGACGCCTCACAGTGTGCCGTGTAATGCGGTTGGACGCCTCACGGTGTGCCGTGTAATGCGGTTGGACGCCTCACGGTGTGCCGTGTAATGCGGTTGGACGCCTCACGATGTGCCGTGTAATGCGGTTGGACGCCTCACGATGTGCCGTGTAATGCAGTTGGCCACCTCACGGTGTGCCGTGTAATGCGGTTGGACACCTCACGGTGTGCCGTGTAATGCGGTTGGCCACCTCACGGTGTGCCGTGTAATGCAGTTGGCCACCTCACGGTGTGCCGTGTAATGCGGTTGGACGCCTCACGATGTTCCGTGTAATGCGGTTGGACGCCTCACAGTGTGCCGAGTAATGCAGTTAGACGCCTCACGGTGTGCCGTGTAATGCGGTTGGACGCCTCACAGTGTGCCGTGTAATGCGGTTGGACGCCTCACGGTGTGCCGTGTAATGCGGTTGGACGCCTCACGGTGTGCCGTGTAATGCGGTTGGACGCCTCACGGTGTGCCGTGTAATGCGGTTGGACGCCTCACGATGTGCCGTGTAATGCAGTTAGCCACCTCACGGTGTGCCGTGTAATGCGGTTGGACGCCTCACGATGTGCCGTGTAATGCAGTTGGACGCCTCACAGTGTGCCGTGTATTGCGGTTGGACACCTCACGGTGTGCCGTGTAATGCAGTTGGCCACCTCACAGTGTGCCGTGTAATGCGGTTGGACACCTCACGGTGTGCCGTGTAATGCGGTTGGACGCCTCACGATGTGCCGTGTATTGCGGTTGGACACCTCACGGTGTGCCGTGTAATGCAGTTGGCCACCTCACGGTGTGCCGTGTAATGCGGTTGGACTCCTCACGGTGTGCCGTGTAATGCGGTTGGACGCCTCACGGTGTGCCGTGTAATGCGGTTGGACGCCTCACGATATGCGCCGTGTAATGCGGTTGGACGCCTCACGGTGTGCCGTGTAATGCGGTTGGACGCCTCACGGTGTGCCGTGTAATGCGGTTGGACACCTCACGATATGCGCCGTGTAATGCGGTTTGACGCCACGTGATGTGGCGTGTAATGCAGTTCTCTCTGGACAAAGGAGTCCCATCGAGTTAGGACGTCCGCCGGCATTCCCGCATTCAAATCAAACAGGAGATGACATAATATTGTTCAATCCACTGTATTTTCTCTCATTATCATTGCCCTTACCTCGCATTCCTTTATTTACTGTGTGATTTGTTGTACAGAACATTTAAGTTTTCACGGAATATGAAAATAAATTATTAAATTTCAACTGACATCACATTTTAGCGAATTTCCCCTATAGCGAAGAAGCTATTACCGTAGTCGGCATGGTAAGACCTAGGCCCGGGACCATGATAACTTTTCGTTTTGAGATCCCCAGATTCCAAAAACACCATTCGTTCAAAACTGTATTTATGCGACCGTGAGCACGATAACTCTCGTACTAATTTTCCGATTTTGACGAAATTTGGAATAAACGTGTAAATCTGCATTTATGACTTTAAGTTTGAAAACCAGACATATCGATCTATCCGAAGGGGTATTTTGGGGGGGTTTTGTACCCCTAAAATGGGTTTTTGAGTTTGTTACATATAGTTTTTGAAAAAGTCAAATTTTAGTTGTTTTTAGCGAATTTCCCCTATAGGGAAGAAGCTATTACCGTAGGTCTCATGGTAAGACTTAAGGCCGAGACCATGATAACTTTTCATTTTGAGGTCCCCAGATGCCAAAAACACCATTCGTTCAAATTTTTATATATGTATATATATATATATATATATATGTGTCCGTAAGCACGATAACTCTCGTAAAAAAGCTCCGATCTTAATGAAATTTGGTACAAACGTGTAAAGTACCATTTATTTGAACAAGTTCGAAAACCAGACAAATCGCACCAACCAAAGGGGGGTTTTGGGGGGTTTTGTACCCCAAAAATGGGTTTTTTGGGGTTTCCACATGTAATTTTTATTAAAATCAAATTTTAATTTTCACCATTGAATTCAGCATAAAAAAACAATTTGGTATCTTGATCATTGCTCTACGTCAATTGGTTACTGAGATATTGAAAGTGCTAAACACAGTACGTTGTCTAATGTTATTCTTATGGAGGAAAAGAAAAATTGTATATCTCGCTTATTTATGAACATAAACTGACGAAATTTGGTATGTGGCTTCATCTGGTTGTGGTTTATTGTTGTTTGCACAAAAAAACAATTTTTTGCCTATGGGTCCCGTAGCAGCAAACCTAGGTACTCGGTCCCCATGTTACTCTTATGGAGAATAATTAAAATGTTATATATCGCTTATTTATAAATGTATATGGATTAAACTTGGTATGTGACTTCACTTAGCTGAGTTCTATTGATATTTGCATAAAAACCCATTATTTTGTGTTCCTTGTTGCAGCAAACCTGCGTACTCATCCCCAATGTTATTCTTATGGAGAATAATTAATATTTTAAATATCGCTTGTTTGTGAATATATTTCTTATGAATCCCTGTTAAGTGGCTTAATGTGTTGTAATTCATTGGAAATTCGCTGAGTATGCAGGTTTGCTGCGACGGGGATATTTTTCATTGGTATCAGCTTAGAATAACGCACAATTTGGTGTTTTATCATTTCTCTACGTCAATTGGTTACAGAGATATTGAAAGTGCTAAACACAGTACGTTGTCCAATGTTATTCTTATGGAGAATAAGAAAAATTGTATATCTTGCTTATTATCAACTTATCCTGATGAATCTTGGTATATTGCTTCATATCGTTGTGGTCTATTAATATTTGCACAGCATAATTTTTGGCTGATAGTTCCCGTTGCAGCAAACCTGCATACTCAGCGTTGTTATTCTTATGGAGAAAAAGTAACGTGTTATCTCCCTTAATTATGAACATAAATTAATAAAACTTGGTATGTGGCTTTACCTATTTGAGTTATATTGATATTTGTATAAAAACCGTTATTTTATGTTCCTTACTTCAGCAAACCTACATACTCAGCCGCCATGTTATTCTTATGGAGAATAATTCAAATGTCATTAATCGTTTATTTATGAATGTATATTGATTAAACTTGCTATGTGGCTTTATGTGGTATTAAGACACATATACCACATTCAGCATTTGAAATTCGCTGAGTACGCAGGTTTGCTGCTACTGGGATTTTCATTGTTAAACATCACTACCTGCCCAACAGTCACGTTTGTTCACCTAATATCGATTTATAGAACAATCAAATCCCACAGCTGATCAAATTCCAATATTAAACAATTTTAACTTGACACCTTTATTTAGTTTACTGTCTTAGGAGAAGCTGTATAAAACGATAAAATATCTCCCCCAATTTTCTTACCGAGACCTTTCATTCAATTTAATAAGTTATATGATTCGTGGGTGTCAGGCTAAAGGCTTTCTCATAGGTTCCTCATAGGTTCCTGGTACACTGTTTTAGTTTTATGTAGTTTGACTTTATAATATATTATAGACTAGAATCAATGTATACATATGCAGTGCTAGATTTGCCCATGCGCAGCTTGCGTGTTCTAACACCTGTTTTGAGTTTGTTGAACTCAGTCGCTATAAGATGGCGCCACCAGTCCGTTGTAAATACATAGGTGAGAATCGAGCATTAAATTGTAATTTTTGTGGTTTGGAATTGTTTGTTTAAATTTTCCTTTAGCGGTGAAGGTAATTTTCAAAATTATAGCTTAATTATTGGTGTTATGAAGTATTAAGGGCGATATGGCCAACCGACAAAAACACCCTTGAGAGATAATATATAAATATATCCTCATCCAGAAACATGTAATGGCTTTATCAGTAATGATTTGTCTTCAATACAATCGCATTTTAAACAGGTACGAGCTGCTCCCCCACAAAAATTTGAGGATATAATATGTATAACAACTAATTATTGAATTGAAAAAAAAAACACATATGACATAAACCAAATATAACTTTCCTCCATATGAATAACATGGGGACTTGGACTTGGTGGGGCAGAGCCCTGGGGCCTAAATCGAAATTCTGGCTCGACGGTGACTCAGAACTTGGAATTATCTTTTAAATGAAAAAAGAATCATCAATATCGGTTACGTATTAACTTCAGGAAGTGAGTGAACAAAAATCAGGAATAAATATGTAAACTATATACTCACTGGACGTGTTAAAATGGCAAAAATCGCCCTCGACAAAATACTTTGAATTGTCCTGGACTCTAACCCATGTTTTACATTTTATTCTACTACACTTTCCAAAACTGCCATAACCTTTGTTCTTTGCATAAATTAAACTATTGCATTAGGATCACTCACATCCTTTAATAGTAGACCTACCTATTTTGTCTTTACACAATTAAGCTAAATCTTTCCCCTATTTCAAATTGTAATTTAACTAGCTCTGTATATAGATAAATATTTCAAACCAGAAAACATATACAAGTAACAAAACATATGAAACATATGCTAAAATCATGGTTGAATTATGTATGTTGTTGATCTAAAACAAAATTATGAATTATTTTTTCATATTGCCAAACAGTTTTTTTTTTATTTTACTCAGATTATGTAAAATTAAATAAATCCCGTCATGTCATTATGTGTAATATCATCCACAAAAATTAATTGTCACAAAAATATACTTAAATTGAAAACCAGGATTTGTTACCTATTTACTACAATTTAAATAAATAGTGAGCACACTGTGGACGTTGAAGCGTTTTGAAATGATCAATTCCGATAGCTTGAAGAATAAATGTTTCTTTTCCCTTTGTCAGCTCAGCTGTTTTTAAGTGCACTTCTATACATCACTTTAGCGACAAAGTGTATAGAGTTCTGCGTCTACCAATGTTACCTTTAACGACTCAAGGCCATTCGTAGTCAGTAGTTAGTTGACTGAAGTTAACTTGTCAGACGTGTACATAACCTCATCTGGTTATTGCGAGATTCGAGTTTTTGCCATGCATATGTTCATGTGGTAAGTTGTCTTAGTTATTCAAACGACATTTGAAGTATATATCACAAAAATAACTATTTGGTTAATTATTTTAAATGATTGTTTATTGCTGATAGCAAAATTAACATTATTTGTAATTTACTAGTGATAAGTCTTTCGTTATATTTAAACGCTGACATACGGTTCATATTCATGTTCACAAGTTAACGGTATATTTGATGACACGTTGCGTGGGGTATTATCAATGAATACTCAAGCAGAGAGAATTTCACGTCTAATTTTAAATAAACGGTATCAGGAAACTGACACATACTTTCTCCCTTTTAGCCCAACTTTAATGAATAAATAACTTTTTATTTACTAAATATAGAATAAAAAGCATGGTCGAGTACAGAAAATCTAGTAAACAAGTTGTTTTCAAAAATATTCACCCAAATCCCTGTTTAGGAGACACTACATAATCCATCGCTACACACGTGATTTAAAGAGGGGAAATTCCCCCCTAGGGTTATTAAGGGGCAAAATATTTCGAATTTCCTCTGTTGGTCAATGCTAACTTGACAAGCATATTAAGTTTGAACGAAATTGATCAATAAATAAGAGAGAAATAGTAATTTTTGTATTCCCCATAAGAATAACATTGAACAACGTATTGCGTTTACTGCAAAATGAAAATTTAAATTTTCTCCGCAACCAGTAATCGTAGAATAGTAATTCAAAATACTAAATTATTCAGTTTTTTAGCTCTTATTAATGGTGAATAGAAATATTTTTTATATTTATGTTTTTTTTATCCAAAAAACTGAATTTTTAATATTTTAAGTCTTGTAATTTCTGAACCCAAATTTTTTCAGAAATCCGGGTGGTGTCATTTTGTTAGAAAACTAAAGTTCAACAAACGACTAAAGTTTAATCAAAATTGTTAGAGCCGTTTTTATGAAATCTTGATTTTTCATGTTTTTTGGTGGTTTTTGGGGGGATAATTACCCTTAAAAATCAAAAATTCAAAAAAATGAACAAACGCCTGGAGATATCGTGGATTAGTACCTATACGCCAAATTTCATAATAATCGAACCATTGGTTAGGGCTCTAGCTCTGTACACATCCATACAGATAGACAGATAGACACACAGACATAACGTAAAAATCACTTTTTTGGGTTCAGGAAGCATCAAAACTAATATTTCCACTAACAAATAAAACTCGACAATTTTGACGAAAACAATACTTTCTCCATATACTATGTATAAGGGGGAGAAAGCTAAAGTCAGACATTGTTTGCCTTGAAGCGTTGTAGCGATGTTCTGTGCTCAAACTAAAGATAGCGTTAGCGGTGTGTGCATGCATCTGCTGTCTCCCTCTCACGATGTTCTGTGCTCAAACTAAAGATAGCGTTAGCGGTGTGTGCATGCATCTGCTGTCTCCCTCTCACGATGTTCTGTGCTCAAACTAAATATAGCGTTAGTGGTGTGTGCAGCATCTGCTGTCTCCCTCTCACGATGTTCTGTGCTCAAACTAAAGATAGCGTTAGCGGTGTGTGCATGCATCTGCTGTCTCCCTCTCACGATGTTCTGTGCTCAAACAGATAGCGTTAGCGGTGTGTGCATGCATCTGCTGTCTCCCTCTCACGATGTTCTGTGCTCAAACAGATAGCGTTAGCGGTGTGTGCATGCATCTGCTGTCTCCCTCTCGCGATGTTCTGTGCTCAAACAGATAGCGTTAGCGGTGTGTGCATGCATCTGCTGTCTCCCTCTCACGATGTTCTGTGCTCAAACTAAAGATAGCGTTAGCGGTGTGTGCATGCATCTGCTGTCTCCCTCTCACGATGTTCTGTGCTCAAACAGATAGCGTTAGCGGTGTGTGCATGCATCTGCAGTCTCCCTCTCACGATGTTCTGTGCTCAAACAGGTAGCGTTAGCGGTGTGTGCATGCATCTGCTGTCTCCCTCTCACGATGTTCTGTGCTCAAACAGATAGCGTTAGCGGTGTGTGCATGCATCTGCTGTCTCCCTCTCACGATGTTCTGTGCTCAAACTAAATATAGCGTTAGCGGTGTGTGCATGCATCTGCTGTCTCCCTCTTACGATGTTCTGTGCTCAAACTAAAGATAGCGTTAGCGGTGCATGCATCTGCTGTCTCCCTCTCACGATGTTCTGTGCTCAAACTAAAGATAGCGTTAGCGGTGTGTGCAGCATCTGCTGTCTCCCTCTCACGATGTTCTGTGCTCAAACTAAAGATAGCGTTAGCGGTGTGTGCATGCATCTGCTGTCTCCCTCTCACGATGTATCTTGTGCAGAGCTATTACCTCGAACTGTGACGCATTTGGCTACATTTTGTAAATAAGAATTGACCTATTTTCATTAGTATTATATTTTTTAATAACCACTCAAGCAAGCTGAACGGAAAGCTAGTTCTCCGTCAGTAATAATATAATCGGATCATTTGTTTCACAGTTTACATTAACCGAGTAACAGCCTAAACGGTTTTTTAGATACATTTTAAACGGTGTTTTATACAACAGAAGTGCTTCAAACAAGTACTGAACTAACGCAAGAATCCGTACAGTATATAAAACAAGTTCACACGCAGTACGCTTACGTGAGGGAAGTGAATTTTCACTAACAACTTTTAAAACTCAAAATCAGTATAAAAACATACATTTATTCCAATTTTGATTAAAATCTGAAAACAGTGATTTTTGGCTGTTCTGATGCTCCTGGTTTCATTTACCTGCAAAGCTAGGAATACAATTTTGCGCATTATAATGTTAGGAGAAGATCCAGACAGGCTTGAAAGTAGGCGTGAGGTTGCTGGGGATGATAAAAGTACTATAGCAAAGGGAACAGGCTTTTCTAGTGTAAAACCCCCATAAGACAACCTACTATGTTTAGTCGAACCACATTTTATTTAATAACTCGGTAAATATGTATGCTAGAATGACGAGAAAGGGCTTAAAGGTTTCGCCTCACTAATTCCCATATTTTTACATGCATTATTTTCACATCTGGGGCTTTTCTGACCCTTTTTGGGCCCAAAAACTCGAAATTTGAAAGATTAATCCCCAAAAAAGGGGTTTAGAGTTTTCCGATTGTTTTGCCCTACAAACTTGTCCAACTGATTATAGAAAGGAACGTCCCTACCAAATTTGAAGTAAATCGGACAAAAAATGCGACCGCCAGAGTGCATACATATATAATTTTGAACGACCCCAAAACGTGTTCAGGGGGTCATGTTAGGAACTTCTATGGTGGTCCCGGTCTTAATTTTCACCGTGCGGGTCATACTAATAGTTCACTTTTCCATATGAAATTCACTAAAAATACAAGTGGGAATATCTATACGACGTATCTATACTTATTTAATAGGCGAGCAGGTTTTTTGGGACAATCACTCCTCCTAAACTACTGAACCGATTTTCATATTTTTGGTGTCATTGGAAAGAGCCTAACGTGAAATTGTGCAGGAAACATTTTTTATAGGGAAATAATTTGCAAGTGAGGCCCTTGGGCCCCTTAAAGTTGAGTTTTTCCCATAAGCTTAGCATTGGGAAATAACTATAAGTTTTAAGCAATCAGCTGGATAGAGTAAACACAGATAATCAGCAGGCTATGTTGGCTTTGGAACGGTAACGGGAATGTCAGTGTAATATTACGTAGTGATCGCGAGCGAAGCCGCGACAGGCTACTAGTCTTTATTATGATTGAGATTATAATTATTATTATTTTATGATCATGAATATAATTAATTATATCGCTGTTCTATTCGTCAATATTTTACAATAACTTTGTACATTCTTCATGCTTATGAAGGTTTAGGTTTATTAATAAAATTCATTTATTTATTGGTGGTTCTGGTTTCATGCAAAAGCCACACCCCGAGTGATTAAAGGTATGAGCCGTCATAAGTTATAAAATTAAAAAGGTTTCAAAGTTAAAACTAGAGTCCCAAGTGATGCGCTCGCAACTGTCGTGTAAACTGACAAGAGAGTCGTGACGAGAGACTGCTTATCAAACACCTGATCAGACCATATATTGTCTCTCCTCTCATTGAATCCAGCATCTTTATCTGTATACATACAATTACTGATGAGTGAATATATCATCCTAGTCGACCCGTGCGGAATTCCGCACTGCGAACTAAATCTTGTCAGCTGATCAGATGTTCTTTTATTCCTGTCAAAACAAACTATTCCCTTTATTTATCCTTCATATTATTTAAATTTCCGAGAAGAGATACATTTTTAGACCGTGAGTCTATTTTTCGTCAATAGCTGCAACGATAAGCTTTAAAATCATGGAATTTGATAAAGGAATAAGGAAGATCTCGCGGACTGACAGAAAAGCAGGCTAGAGAAATAATATATAAGATACAGCTGTTTATTGATTGTAAACCAATTTCTTCCCCTCGCTAAACAAAAAATATCTGTTTAATTGTGTGTTTAGGATAGTAAAGAACCGCTTTAGGCGTGCTTGTCGGAAAAAGCATTTTCGCTTGCTGTGCCTTACTTTACTGCTAGCTGAAGTTTCAACAAAGTTGATAGTTCGTTGCCTTGGGCTAAGCTAACGGATTCAGTGTTTACAGTCTCAATATCTTGAATTCAACCAAAATGGATGACAGTGATTTTTTGTTTGATGTTTATATCCAAAATTGTGTATGTAATTCGAGGTGTAATGTGTCTTTATCACTTCGCAATTTTCTCTCAAGCGATAAAGACCTTGTTTACGCTGTTAGTAGATAAAAAATATTCTTATAACATCACTGTCAGTTACAACGCTTTGTTATAAAATCGGTTTATGGAAATAAAATTTAATTATACTCAAACTCATTGTCATTAATTCTAATTATTTTTCAATATTTTTATTTAATTGTGTGATTTTAGGCCTGCCTTATTAAGTAGATTTTTTGTTAAATTACACTACTCGCTTATAGGCGAAAAACAGCTACAATTCGTCAGTATTTGAATTGACGATTAACTTTATTGTCATAGCTTTATTACTTTAGAATACAAAACTATGTTGTGATACGTTATACACATATTAAATTAAAACTACTTACTCAAAATTTATTCTGGCGGTTACCTGTTTTAAACATAATTAAAATAATTTTTTTGTATGAACAGTCTCTTTACTGGTATAGTGGTAAACTTATGAAAATTTATATTTTATGACTAGAAAGGTGTACGATTATTATTGAGGTAAATTTTACATTTGATTTTTTAATAGACTGTTGTTTACCAAATAATTAAAATAATAAAACTAGCCTGTGTCCCGTTCTCCGGGGGATCTAGCCGGCACAGAGCCCGATATTTAAAATTTTATATTATAATCTGCTTGTTTACCTAAATAAAATAATTCCATAAGATTAACATTGGAACTTAAAATCTCGTGGGCGGTGTTTGGAATTAAGGTGGATGTTTTCCAAACCTCCAAAAGGCACATCTATAAAGAATAAGTTGTTTTGATTGTTCCAAACACTGCCACAAAACCTGTTTCAGTCCTACGCGCCTAGTGTGAACTGTATAGGGAAGCCGAACAGCTAATAAATAACGCTTTGCAAGTGTTCCGGTACCGTATGCGAACAGCTGCACAAAAAGTCGAGCAATTACGTCATTCGGCGCCAGCCTAGACTTTTCATGGTCACAACGAGGAAGGTTGTGTCGGTCCAGGAGCTGCTGCGTATTTGGATTTTACAAGTTGTAAAAGGTTTACCCAATTGTACACCACTGAGAAAATACACCACTGGGTTCAATCTGTCCCAGTTTTGAACCACTGAGAAAATATTATTTTAATATAATAACGAGTTCGCACGCAGCACGCTGACGCGAGGGAAGTGAATTTCCACATAAAAACTGTAAAACTCAAAATCAGTGTAAAAACATATATTTGTCCAATTTCTATTGAAATCGGAAAACATTGATTTTTCGGCTGTTCTGATACTCCTGGTTTTATTTACTTGCAAAGCTGGGAATACAATTTTCCGCATTATAAGGTTAGGAGAAGGTCCAGACAGGCTTTAAAGTAGGCTTAAGGTTGCTGGGGATGATAAAAGTACTCTAACGAAGGAATAACAGGCTTTTCTGGTGTAAAACCCCCATAAGACAACGTACTGTGTTTGGTCGATACACATTTTCTTTAATAACTCGGTAAATATTTATGCTAGAATGACGAGGGAGGGCTTAAAACTTTCGCCTCTCTAATTCCCATCTTATTACATGCATTTATTTTACATGTGGGGCTTTTATGACCCTTTTTTAGCCCAAAAACTCGCAATTTTAAAGATTAATCCCCAAAAAAAGGGGTTTAGAGATTTCCGATTGTGCCCAACGAACTTGTCCAACTGATTACAGAAAGGAACGTCCCTACCAAATTTGAGGTAAATCGGACAAAAAATGCGACCGCTAGAGTGCAAACATACTATACATATATATATATATATATATATATATATATATATATATTAATAAGAAATAAAGGAATAAACCTTGAGTACCCTTTTTTCATTTTTATTTTACACGACACGTGTTTCGACTTTCAAGTCATCTTCACAGTGTAAGTACATTAACCTAATATATAAATAAACAAAGACAATCAGATGTAATTAAAATAGTGTAACTATCATATGCTATTATCTTTTCTTAGTTTATAATCGTTGGTGAAGTTGTTTCTTTGATCGCCTAATTTCATTAATTTTGTCAAATAGTGGGTTTCGTGTATATGTTTGTACTGCGTTGAGTAAATTTACTTTGTCATTTTGGAAATTTGTATAAATGTGGAGTTCTTCTTTGGTGTTCATTTTTTGTCCTTTCTTTTCGTATTCCAAAATTTGTAGGTTTTCATTGATATTTTTATAGTTGTGTCTTTATATTTTTTCATTATAAAATAAAAATGAAAAAAGGGTACTCAAGGTTTATTCCTTTATTTCTTATTAATATTATACTAGTAGCCCTAATTTGTGAATCAAGCATATGTATATATAAAATTTTGAACGACCCACCAAAACGTGTTCAGAGGGTCACGTTAGGAACTTCTATGGTGGTCCCGGGCTTAAGTTTCACCGTGCGGGTCATGCTAATAGTTCACTTTCCAACGGAAATTCACTAATAATAGGTATCTTTTTCATGTTCTCCTCACGGGGATCTCGCAGGTATAAAGCGCGATTCAGTACAAAATTAAAAGGTAAACTGCAAAGGAAAACGGCAATTTACTCAAATGAAATTGATTAATATACAACACATGGGACTCAAAAATAAACTGCTTTCGAAACATCTAGTGGACAATTCCTTTAATTTGACACCTCAAACTTTAAAAATTGTTGCAAACAATTGTTGAGGACGTTGGAGTCAGAAGAAGTATCGTCGCTGACCCTAGCGCTACGGGCTATTTCAATGTTAAAACGCACAAAACATGTCTTTACTGAAAAGCATATTTTTTTGTTACTGTTTGACCAACTGATTTGGAATAAATTTGGTTTGAATCCTTAAAAAGTTTTGATTAGTATGTTTGCTGGGAGTTTTATTTTTAATGACTAGGAAAAACTACAAGATATGTATAGAAATATAGACTTTAAATTACTATATCTTTGGAAATGTATTATTTTATTTAGAAAATAGCGAGCAAACCACCTGCGTCTTCAAAATACCTTTAATTTGAGACATCTTTCATAATCGTATGTTGATAAACAAGCGAGATATATGGTTTTAAGTTTAACATTGTTCTTATGGAGGTAAAATCCAATATGGCCGCTCTCCAACACTCTCTTAAAGCGTAGCTGACCACACATAAAATGCCTTAGGAAATTAATAAATAGGTAATATCTATTAAAGTAATTGTTTGTGTGAGTGTGAGATTTGATTTTGTATAAAATTCAAATGTTGGATACATCGTTATAATGATGTTTTTCAACATGTCTTTAATGTGCGTTTTTTTCACTATCCCATAACGTAAGAATAAGAAGATTTCCAATATTATTATCAAAAGTGATGAGAAATTCGTTGCCCACTTGGCGCGACCCAAATAACGCTTAGAGGATTTTTGTAGATCGTAGATTATTACAAATTTAAAAAACCGGATTAAAAATGTCCTTAAAAATGTTGGAAGTTACATTACTTAGAACATTTTTAATTTAATTCAAAGTATTACCATTGATAACAATCACAGTGTAAACTAGACTCGTGTAAAGCAAAACATCGTTGTAAATTGTTTCCCGTCAAGTGGTAACAGTCGTAATTTACACCGTGAAAAGTGTTTCAACTGCCAAGACCGCCGTGTTGTTTACACAATAATCCAGTTGCCGCCTCCACGGCCGACGGACCACGTCCAAGGTGGTCGCCCTCCAGTTGAGTTCCTGGGAGGGAGACAGGAAGAGCTGGCCACTGGGTCAGCCTCAGTAGCCGAGGGGTCAAGGCCGGGTAACAGCTGATGGGTAAACGACTCACGGAAGGTCGACCCGCGAGGAAGTGAGTTGACACAACTGAGTTAGGTTGGGAGAAAGTATAATAGTAATGTAAATCACTAAAGTGCAGCAGACTTTCCTGTTGACCATGAAATAGTAGGGAGGATCCTGTAATATCAATTACACATAATACGTTTCAGGCTTCCATAGTGTCCTCGTTTCCAACACTAGCTACTATGTTGTGTTTTAGATTTGTTTTTAGTACAGTCCAAAGTTAATATATGAAGAGCTCTCGTCTCGTGGTCAATCCTATTTGGTTGACCTCCATCTTGCCTCCATGTCCACTCTGTTCCCATGGCAACCATCATAGTAACCAATAATACCCCCGTCGCAGCAAACCTGCTACTCAGCGAATTTCCAATGGATATATAAATGTCTTAATACTACATAAAGCCACTTACCAAGATTCATAAAAATATATTCCATAAGAATAACATTGGGGCTGAGTACGCAGGTTTGTTGCAAAAAGGAACACAAAAAATGTGTTTTTATGCTAGTATCAATATAACTCAGTTAGGTGAAGTCGAATACCAGTTCTTATTCATTTATGTTCATAATTAAGGGAGACATAGTATTTAATTATTCTCCATAAGAATAATATGGAGCTCAGTACGCAGGTTTACTGCTACTGGAGCCCTTGGCAAAAAATGTTTTTTGAGCAAATATCAATAAACCACAACCAGATGAAGCCTTATACCAAGTTTCGTCAATATACGTTCATAAATAAGCGAGATATAAAATTTGTCTTTTCCTCCATAAGAATAACATTAGACAACGTACTGTTTAGCACTTTCAATATCTCGGTAACCAATTGACGTAGAGGAATGATCAAAATACCAAATTGTGTGTTTTTTTAAGCTGAATCCAATGGTAAAAACTTATATTTGACTATTTCAAAAATTATATGTAACAAATTCAAAAAATCCATTTTAGGGATACAAACCCCCCAAAATACCCCTTCGGATGGAGCGATCTGGCTGGTTTTCGAACTTAGTCATAAATGTTGTTTTACACGTTTATACCAAATTTTATCAAAATCGGATCATTTTTACGAGAGTTATCGTGCTCACGGACACACGCACACACACAAACACACATATATATATATATATATATATATATATATATACAGTTTCGAACGAACGGTGTTTTTGGGGTCTGGGGACCTCAAAACGAAAAGTTATCATGGTCCCGGGCCTAGTACATACCATGCCGACTACGGTAATAGCTTCTTCCCTATAGGGTAAATTCGCTACAATCCTCTCCCCACAAGTTACACAGTTGTATAAGTATGCACAAGTTGTACATGTTTCCCGGCTGACAAACATTTAACTTGTGATGAGAGGATTTATTGGTTACCTGAGAAAAATGACGGTAGCGTGTAAGCTACACTTTGTACACCCAGACGAGACCTCTAGATATATTAACCTCGCTAAGCCGTGTATTTTTATGAAAGAATTTTGGGGTATTTACTCTATGGAAAAACGTAACATATGATAGTCTAGTTATTGAATTTTAATTTGGGGTATTTACTCTATGGAAATATAGAACATATTATAGTCTAATTACTAGGTGAAAAGTACCTGTGGGGCGAACTTTGCTCGGAGAAGGCAAGTCAGAGTCAGGCAAGACTCTACTTTGCTCATAATGTCCCGTGCAGACAGTTTTCTTAATGAAAGGCGAGCAGGAAATTTTAATCGGATACCAGCTATCAGTATCTTTGTGATACCAACGTATTTTCCCTTGTTAGTGAATTTCCTATGGAAAGTGAACTATTAGCATGACCCGCACGGTGAAACTTAAGGTGGCTCTAAAGGTCCGTGGCCACAGTAGAGTACAACGATCTGGGTCCCACAAAGCTCCACGTAGTTTCAATTTTCACAAGTGGCCGCGCTAGGCGAGCCACCCTCTAAACCGGTTTTTCGCATTACTGCCAACCGAAAGGGAATTCATGGATTCGTGGGGAAGTTGAACGAACAACGGTAACTCCCGATGCCGCCAGTGGCAGGAGGCAGGCTGATGTCTTGGCTGTCACCTCACTGCTTCTATATTCCTTTAAAATTCTCTTTGAGAATCTCACTTTGGATTTAGCCCCGAACTCAAAATGTTTGTCACGACCATTTTGAATGGATAACAAATGTATAAACATTAAAATGTATGAATGCATAGAAAATTCATGTAGTTCTTATGTAGTTGTCAATAAAAATGTCCGTAGGATATAAAATGTACCTTCTATATATATACAGATAATTTATTTAAAAATTAACATCTTTTCACCAATGTGAGTTGCCTCAAGACAAAGAATACTTGTACAAAAATTTTGGTATTTAAATTTGGTTGTATAGATGATTTTTTAATATACTAATTGAGTATTTTACTGCAGTCTGAGCAACTAATGTCAAAATTTTGTTATCTAATATAAATAATAGTTGTAAAAACTTAAGATATTATATAACTTAATTTCGGAATAGTACACAACATTTAAACAAACGTTGCAATTGTGTAATATTATGGAATCATTACTCAGATAAATAGTTCCCAATCACGTTGTATAAGGGATGAAGAAAAACAAGTTGTAAAGTAAAACCCCGACTGTACTGCACATAGGTTTTGTATACAGTGTACTGTAATATGCTACAGAATTTCTGGGATTAGGTTAGACTGCAACATTTTAACTGTTAATAAAAAACATGAAAAGTAGCCCGATGTAACAATCACTAATAAACATTGAATTGGTTATAGTTTATGGTTTTAAAGATAAAAATTGGCACTAAGATACAAAATACTTCGTTTGGAATTAAAGACATTTCAGTAATAAAAAGGAAAATTATATCAATTAAAATAAAATGGTAATAATCAGTACCGGCTTTAGGGCAGTGCGAGCCGTGCTCCAGCAAGGCGCGGCACCTTTTTTTGGGGGGTGGGGGGAAACGCTAGGCGCTCATGACGGGTCGCGGGGTGCGGGTGGAGTGCGTAATCCGTAGTTGTAAAATAAATAAATTGTAAATATGTAATATTAACCCGGCTTATTTAGTTAATTTTTTGTATATTAGTATTTTTAAGTTGTTGAAAGGCATTATTAGGAAGAAAGTTGTGTATTCACCATGTTGCACCTTCATTTTATTTAAACATTAAATTTACATATCAGATAACAAATCCTCCGCTCCCCTCAATTCCAAATTGAGAAGTTGTTTTGACCTTTATCGATTTGTGACAACTTCAGGGTATTCTGATTGGTACCGTATTGAGAGTGTGCTGGATAAAACTTGCAATACTTTGAAAGAAAATTACAATGTTAAAATATCAAGTTACATGATGCATCTAATTGTTTTAACTGGCTCTCTTTGATTATTTTAATGTACTTCCTAGATGAGGAAAAATATGGTTTGGGGATTGGAGAGTATTCAACTGGGGTTTCATCTTCAATTGAAGTTGTAATGATTCGAGTTTAATATTGCTATATATGTAATAAGAGAGAAAATATCATGCGCCCCCATCCGATTTTGGCGCCCCTTTTGATCGTTACTTGTAAGGTCTACGGTTTTGCGAGGGCAAAAAACATTCTTTTGATCAGACAAAATTATTTAGTATTTTTGGTCCAGGGACTCTTTTTTCGTATTACACTATTTCTATACATGCGAGGGGAGAAAGTAAAACATAGATAATATGATAAAAGGGATAAAGTATGACAATATGATTTATATCATCGTCTGCAATCCGCTTCCGCATTATTATCACTAGTAAACAGAAATGAAACATCTTGAGTATGATAACAGTCTATGGTTTATTATTATCATCTGTTATAATAATCATGATCCAAACGCTTCCATCCTCATTCCATGAGGTGTCCACATGACGAAATGGCAATATTTCTGCCTTTTTACACACTGGGGGTATTTTCACCGTCACAAAGATCAACTGATGAACTGAAGGTTTGCGGACAAGGAAAATGCTGTAGGGGATGATCTTCCAGGAAGTGAGGTGATGCACCCCCACCCTTGGTCGAGGGTCGCCTCGTCACCTCTCGGCTCAGTGCTCTTGGAAATCGGCGCGGCCGCCGCGCCGCGTTATACAAGTATTATACAACCACACACACTTTGAAAATGACATGAAACTGATTGTGATGAAGTTGGCTAAAGCCACGTTGTACCTACGCCGAGTTACAGTTATGATTGTTAATGAGAAACTTCTTACTATACGGTTAACGAAAACCAATATAAAACGGATTGCACTTGGTAACGTTAAATATAATTGTTACTATTTGTATCAACTGTAAACATTAATAACTTGAACAATCTTAATTTTTGTAAAAACATATTGTTTAAGGAAGGTTTAATTTTATTCAAATTTTTGGTGTATTACAGTATATTAGGTTTAATCATTTAATCATATTGAATGATATTGATCACATTCTTGAACGGTAAAAAGCCCAGATAATGTCATTTGAAATTTGATTTAGCTATATCATCAAGAATGACGGTATGGTACGACGGGCAAATATTGTGTCTTTAGAGTAGTTTGAAGGAAGGACACAGAGGACCTTTCTGGGGAATTACGTCCGTCCGATGTCCCAATAGGTAGAGAAACAGAGGTTGGCGACACTGACGAATGTCTCATTGGCGGTGGTAGTTCCATCGCCGCTCGCCAGAGCGTCCTCTGTACGGGGGTGTTTTGCGAAGCGCTTTTCAAAAACAACCCTCACAAATTACTCGATTTATGAGATAAATATTGGTTTTAATGAAATCATGCCTAGCGGGAAATGATCTTGAATAACTAATAAGGGTTTTAAAACAGAAAAACTTTCTAATTTGATCTTAACTGTTTGACATTTACGTAGTAGAAAATGGTCAATTTTCACTGAATTTAACCCCGAATAAAATATGTATAACAATAACTTAAAACCTTAAAATAACTTTGTCAACCTAGTTAATTTCATGAGAAACATTTTATCGTTCACTGGAGGTCGCTAGGTGCTTTAATAACCTCAGAATTTGAGTAATACGGAGGTGTGTTTTTAAGCCGTTTGGCGAAGGTTTAGAGCCCTCTTAAGCCCGGGACCACCATAGAAGTTCCTAACGTGACCCCCTGAACACGTTTTGGGGGTTCGTTCAAAGTTTTATATATAGCGGTCGCATTTTTTGTCCGATTTATACTTCAAATTTGGTAGAGACGTTCCTTTCTATAATCAATTGGGCAAGTTCGTTGGGCAAAACAATCGGAAAACTCTAAACCCCTTTTTTGGGGATTAATCTTTCAAATTTCGAGTTTTTGGGCCCAAAAATGGTCAGAAAAGCTGCTGATGTGAAATTAACGAATGTAAAAAGATGAGAATTAGTGTGGCGAAACTTTTAAGCCCTCTCTCGTCATTCTAGCATATATATTTACCGAGTTATTAAAGGAAATGTGTATTGACCAAACACAGTACGTTGTCTTATGGGGGTTTTACATTAGAAAAGCCTGGTAATCATTTTTTGGTGTACTTTTATCATCCCCAACAACCTCACACCTACTTTAAAGCCTGACTGATCCTTCTCCTAACCTTATAATGCGCAAAATTGTATTCCCAGCATTGCAGGTAAATGGAACCAGGAGTATCAGAAGAGCCAAAAAATCAATATTTTCAGATTTGACAAAAATTGGAATAATTGTATGTTTTAACTGATTTTGAGTTTTTGTAGTTTTTTATGTGGAAATTCACTTCCCTCACTTCAGCGTGCTGCGTGCGAACTCGTTCAATATTGGCACCGACTTTGAAATGGTTCAAGATATATGAGTTCCGTTTACTCCAAAATTGTTATTCGTAAAAGAGTTAATCAAATTCCAAATTGTGTAAAGATTCCAAACCATGTACATGAGCCCCCTATTTGAAAAATATTTGTCAACTAGGGGAGCTCATGGACCTGTTTTAGAAGCTTTACAAAATGATGTGGCTTTAAATAAATTATTATTTATGTGGAGTACATCAATGATTCATTCGGGCAAATTTGCCCTTATAATCGAAGTCAAGTCACATCAACCTACTTGTTACTGTGTTAAACGCGTTCATAACATATTCTCAAATACTTTAAGAGAATATTCCCAAATCCTTTAAAGTCCCGACACGTAAGTTCAATAAGCTATCTCTGTGTTTATTACGTCGGCTGGTCGACGTACATTTTACACACAGTATTGAAGCATAGTATAATCACTGAACGATGCATGAGGCAACCTTGATAACACTGTGACACTTTTGTTAATTTTCAAAAGTGTACCCTATGCTTCGAAATGCTAAATATTATTTCAATAAGATAGTTGAGATTCAAATATCAATTTTGTTTAGTTTTAAAGTGTATGTATGCACGGAAATTGTATTTAAAACTCGGGCTCTCACTTAACGCAATTACAGTCCTCTCACTGACAAGCGATCGCACCCAACCAGTGACAGGATAGACAGAATTGTGTTTGAAAAAGATCACCGTTATTTCAATTTTAACCAACACGATTGTAATAGTTTAGTAAATTAAATCAATAAATTAAATGAAATGAAATTTCATTTAGATCAGTTTCATAAAAGAGAATAACTTCAATCCTTTAGTCCTAGTAAGCTTTGATATTGTTGCCATTGTTTGCTTTAAACAAATCAAAACAATATTCCATTTATCACCGTTAGCAGCCATTGTACTGAGCTGAACAATTGCCTGCTTACATACAACCATAAAATAAATATTCTATGATACAACACTCTATATTTAGAGGTCTGCCAAACCGGAGGAAATAAATTAATTTATAATAAACACGAGGACAACCTGATCGATTACTGAACAGAAGTAAAGAAGCCAGAATGGGTAAAAAAAGTTAAAAAAGTCAAACCTTAACGTATCGAATCTGAAGGGACCGAATAAAAGATTTGTTATACCAAGGAATATTTCACAATAAGGTTCGTTAAATTGAAGTTAGATTAGGTAAGATTTCGTTATATAGAGGTTCACAAACTTCTCTATTAACAAACTAAATTTAATTGAACCTTGTTATAACGCTGTTATTTACAGTACATTAGTATGGAATATCTACATTTTATCGCAACGCTTAACGCTCACAGTTTTCGTTTGTCCGCCATCGGTACTGTACAACTCTTTATTTGTGTACGCACTTCCCACGGCAACTGCCACAGTGACTGAGGAGAGACACGGTTGATTCCTGGAATTTATGTTTGTTTCGTGTTTGTTTCGTTATATGGCGGGGACGTGGAATGTTCGTTATATGGAGGTGAAATTTGCTAAGTAGAGGTTCTACATTAAAGAATTTGTTGTACAGAGGTAAATTTTGGGGGTTATTATATTATACATTTTGTTATATTGAGATTAAACACGATTTATTCGTAATGAAGATGTATAATTTGCATTGGGCGTTATGTTTAGTTCATGAGGATTTTAAATAATTGGTTAAACCACGGAATTCGTTATATTCAGGTTCCTTACGTCAAGGTTTGACTGTGACATTTGTTGTATTAAAACTAGCGAGTCCATTTTCAAACATCCAGTATCCCAATTTATAGTGCTATCCTTTGGGTTGGTGATATGCTAATGATTATATATTTCCCCTTGTCCCAACCATCTGTCCCCATCTGACCGTGACACTCTGTTCCAGTGAGTACCAAGGAGCGGGAGGGCGAGGCCCCGGGAGCCCGGGGGGCGGTGGAGGAGGAGCTCGCCCGCAACGCCATGGGCGACTACGGCCGCTGGCAGCTGGGCATCATCCTGCTGCTGTCTGCCCTCAAGCTGCCCATCGCCTGGGCCCAGCTGGGCATCGTGTTCCTGGCCGCCCCCATGCCCTTCCACTGCGACAACGGCACCCAGACCTGCGTCAGTGACCGGGGAGACGACTGCCGCCGGTGGGTCTACGACAGGAGCGTCTTCTCAGAGACCATCATCAGCGAGGTAGAGTTGGAATCGCTGAATCAGATCGGGCGTAGAAATAGGGTTGTAAACTCTTAAGGGGGTCCCAGTAGTCTGGTTCTAGTTGCTTCTCCCATAAGATAAATTATTTTTCAAACTCATTCCATCCCCAATTACCTAAAATTGTTGATTTATGGCTCATTTTATAAAACTAAAAATGCCTTGGGGTTTCAGTGAGCATAATTTGTTAAATCAAAAATAGTTAACCTGAAGTAAAAATCACAAATATTGAGCAGGATTATGTCAAAAATCACAAATATTGAGCAGGATTATGTCAAAAATCACAAATATTGAGCAGGATTATGTCAAAAATCACAAATATTGAGCAGGATTATGTCAAAAATCACAAATATTGAGCAGAATTATGTCAAAAATCTTAATCGTTCAAAGAAAGTCCAAAATATTCAATATTTGCGATTTTTCTTATAGGTTAACTATTTATGATTTTCAAGTTTAACCTCCACTTGCAAACCAAACAAACTTGCAAACTCTCTCTCTCTCTCTCTCTCTCTCTCTCTCTCTCTCTCTCCCTCTCTCTCCTCCCCCTCTCTCTCTCCTCTCTCCCCCCTCTCTCTCTCCACCTAAGAGGGATGTTTTATCTGCATTTTCAACTTGAGAATTAACTCCCTTGAGGTTATAAACCATTGGTAGTTTTAATCGTACTCGGAGGGGGGAAGGGGAGGAGGCTGTCGCGTGGCCCGAGCTCCTCAGGGGGGCCCGGCCGGGCCGGTGCCTAAAAAGAAGGTCACCAACTTGGATCCGGACAACAACAAGGGCCCACACCACCAGGCCTGCCCAGGGCCCGTGAAAGCTGAGTACGGCCCTGAGTTTTATCATAAATAAGAATTCCTTTTGGCAGTATGACCGGGTAGTTTTTAACCTTTTGGCAATAAAGGTATAAAGTGATTCGATGGCTTTTCCACCATGTTAATTATGAAATCACGAAACTGATGGCGTTTTTACTTGCTTCCCCATTAAGGCCAATGCTAACTTTCAATGTCCGTCCCTATTCAACGGATTATCCAAAACTGTTTCTATGACTCTGATGACTGTTGTCTGCTCCAGTGGGACCTAGTGTGCAGCCGTCATCAGCTGGTCAACGTCACTCAGATGGTGCTGATGATCGGGATCCTTGTGGGCAATATCATCTTCAGCATCGCCGCCGACAGGTGAAACCAATTAGATATTACCAATCCACCAGAGAAATGTTTGTGACTCGTGAATAAGACAATTCTCATGTGATGACATCCAACTTCAATTACTGAATTAGTAGTTAAAATTGTAACCTATAAACCCTTATCAGATAGGTTCACATTCCCTCATTCCGTATTTGTGCTGGAAAACAAATGTTATGCTTACGTTTTGGTGCGAAAAATACTGCATTTTGAAAAGACAATAAAACACCAATGGCGGATTAAGGGTGCGCCGTACCTCCCTTCCGCACGCTCAAGTAAGGGGTTTGCATCTCCCTCATTGTAGACTAAATTGTTAACCAATTAAAAATAATTTGATGTTATTTAATTCAATAAATGTTCATCTAGAGATCATACGATTTAAAAATCGTGATTTTAATTCAAAATAAGTGGTAGGCCATTAGTAATGTTCTCAAATTAAGCGTTTTTCTAAAGATTCCTAACGTATGAAAAAAAATTATTTTGGAGAAAAGGAACCGTATGATCCCTAGATTGGAATCTGAAAAGTGTGAAACTGCAAATAGTTTGGTAGAAATCTGTAAAATAACAGTGCGATCGAGGAGAACAAAATGGTCTTCAAGCGTAAATATGCATGGCCCTGCTTGTTGGCGGCGCCGGCGCGGCGCTAAACAACAATGAATTCAATCTGGGTAGGGCGCACCCTTAAAAATACCTGTCACTACAGCGCATATAAAGAGTTACCTCGTTAGATCTAGTGGAAGCTAAAACACTCGGACAAACCAAGCCTATATCATGTTACGAAAGGTATCGCACATTGATCATAAACCTAAATGTCTGATATTGTTATTTAAAATTCAATATATTAAATACCAGAAAGAAGACGCGTGCGCGTGCCTAATTTAAGCGTGTTTAAAACTAATACTGTGACAATCAAAGTTGCTTTGGATATAGTTGACTTTTTCTTATCGCGCATCACTAGTCGCATGACCATTTCTAACTATGAAATTCCCTTGGGTAAATGTCCCTTAACATTTGGAGGGAAATGTTGTCTTTCTTTAGCCTAGGCTGCTAGGCATTTCAAGATTTTAATGCTGCATTTTGCTAAATAATCTAAATTGTTGTGTAACAGTTCATGTTCCGTTGAAGCAAAATTTACTCATTAAATTTGCTTCAACTGATGACTTTTCACAACATGTAATATTCAAATATTGCATTACTATAATTTAAACAACGATGTTGTGGAGGTTACAGTTTAATTCCATTGACGAAACCCAAGGTTCGAGACATTCCGAATGGATTTTGACGACAAGATGACTTAATGCCAACCGACATCCTTTCATCACGGTTACGTAGTCCCATTGTTCCAGGACGAATAGCTACAGACTAAATAATACCTTGTACTTTACTACTTTGTGTCATTCTGATTCATGACCAAGCGTAAAAAGCCATTATTTTTTCTGAATTTGCTGATTTCAATAAGTTTTACAATCAACAGCTGAACACGTTTACAGACCGTTTCGTTAATTGGGATCTTCAGTGGATATTTTCTTTTCTTTTCACGAGTATTAACGTTAACGCCCATTTTTATATCTGAGGTAGATAAATAAGTGACTATATAATGCCTACTTTATGTTTTAAGTATTTTAATATTCATTTTTAGTTCGTTAAAAGACTAACGCAGCGTGGAAGAATGAAGTCATATTACAAACTTGATTACCACATTAGCCACAGATACGACTGTTTACCTTGCAATAAAAAGAGTTGTTTGTTAATTTCTTATTCTTCAAACTACTGACAACAAGTTACCGTAAACACTGGGAATAGATACGAAATTAAAAATTATAAGTGCGATTCCAATCCTACAGAGCAACAAAAACGACATCTCGAGTGTTTGACACTTCCTAAGAAAATCACATATTAACGTGGAAAAATTAAACAGTTTCTTAGATTTTATTTTCAAAATCTGTTCCACCTTCCATAAGATAAGGAAGATTTGTTTTCTTTGTAAATATTATTTATGATATACGATAGACCTATGCTACGATAAAATTACAATTTAACAAAAGAACCATGAAAAGTTATTCAGATTTGAACCCAAGAACGTAATGTCAACAATAGTTGTGGGTGCCAAATGTCCTATTGATGTAATTTTATTTTGTTGGTTATGTTATTAAGACATAAACGGTCAGATCAGCACATCAACTATGTTTTAAGATATTCTACAGCTATTGTCCTAGTTTCCACCACTCCGGTTCATCCTGATTGCCCTATAGTACTAAATACTCCATCACCCCGGAGTTGTTTGAGCGTGCTACACAGTCCTAAATGGAAAAATATATAATTTCACAAAGGTGGCAGCTACCAAACTCCTACTCTCTATTCATGCTATAGTCCTAGATGGGAACGGAAACTAAATTCACTAATGGGACAGCTATCAAACTCCTACTCTCTATTCATGCTATAGTCCTAGATGGGATCGAAAACTAAATTCACTAACAGTACAGCTATCGATTCCCCCCCACCTACCCCTACTGACGCACCCCCCATTTGCAGGTGGGGTCGCAAGTCACCGCTGGTGCTGGCCGGCACGCTGCAGATGCTGACGGGGGTCGCCGCCAGCTTCTCGCCCTGGTTCAGCGCCTTCCTCGTGCTGAGGTTCCTGCAGGCCGTCGCCACCGGCGGCATGATGACCATCAGCTTCGTGCTGTGTACGTACCACGACTACCACAACACGAAACATTCGGTTACTTGAAATAGTGGACACAATAAGGGTTATGTTACAGATGTAATCTCAGGTCAACACCAAGGAAGGATTATTAGTGATACTGGATACAACACTGCTTGTCAAGTATTTAATTGACTCAATTTAAAAAAATAAATAAATAAGTAAAAAGGTACAGTATACATAGGTAGATAATATTTTCCTTTTTAATATTATTCTTCAACTTTAATTAAAGGATTTATTTAGCAGCTGTAAAGAGGGATCCTGTAAACCCTTTCGTAGCGCTGCGCTGCTTTAAATGTATCTTTCATCAAATGATCGACATTTTTCCTATTTTTGATTCATTACCAATAAAACGGGACATTTGCACCAAAATCGGGAAATTTCAGAAACCGACGGGACGTGTGGCCACCCTATACCTTCGAAAATAATGTTCTTGTTATTGCCAGGCATGGAGGTGCTGAGCGGCCAGATGCGGACGACTGTCACCACGCTGTCGCACATCCCCTTCAACATCGGCCACGAGATGATGGTCGGCATCGCCTACTTCACCCGCGACTGGCGCCACTTCCAGCTGGCCATCAGTCTGCCCTCGGCGCTCATCATCGCCTACCTGTGGTACTGTAACCCGTCAACCCGTCGTCAGACGTGCAGTTGTAGCGACAATATAGACCAATGGAAGCTGTGAATGTTGAAAAGATGATTCCGCTTTAAGCCAACCAAATTAACAGCATAGGCCTATGGAATTCATTCTATGCTTGGGATTGGATCCTATATTAAGAGGGGGCTCCAGTCACGCAACAATTCACGTTTCTATCTGCGTCCCTTAGGTATAAGGTTATTTTTATATTTTAACCCCCCCCCCCACCGGTATTAACCAAAATCATTGATTTATTGTTAATATTAAAGAGCAAAATAACAGTTTGAAGCGATTACAGGGAACATCATTTCGATATCACAATAGTTCACCTGTGCAAAATTGTCAGTAATGAATATTTTAGAGTTGAGAATGATTATTGCTTGTGTTATCGAAACTTTGTTCACTGAAATCGCTAAGTGTTTGTTACTCTTTAAAATCCTGGTTCGTCTGCAAAATTGTTAATTGTATTTACATTTAGACAAAATCACACATATTGGGACTCAGCATAGCTATACTTGGTCCTACGTGGATATTTTCTTGTTTATAAATAATTTATGAGATTGTAATACGTGGAGTATACAAAATATTTAAAACATCAATAGCTAGTTAACTTCCGTATGAAGAATATGATATGAACATTTGTAACTTTTTTAAATAGTCTAATATAACAACCCTGTGAAGTTTGGTCATTGAATTTTGAGACGCCCTGCACGGGCAAAGTGACAACAACTATTCAATCTCGCCAAACTGCCTTGAAAGTTTTATTGAAAAAAGTATGTGGTCTAACTAACATGCAATCGGAATCCTACAGAAAAAATTGTTTAAACGCTGTATATATGTAGGGTTGCCATATCACCAGATTTCCCCGGAGATTACCTGATTTTGAGGGTAAAAATATAGCTCCGGGGAATTTCCGTGAAAAATAAAAAGTCTCCTCTTTTTACATGTTTCCCAAAAATCCATTGAATAACGAAATTTTGGGTTCAAATCCTATCTGTGAACGAAAATGTATATATGCGTTTGCAATTTTATCGCCATGTAACGATTGCCAAAGCTAAATTATGTCTTCCTGTACTCTAATCTCTGTTATTTGTTACTCTTTGGCTTTATTTGGCGGGAAATATCGGTAACTTTCACATACTGTATATTCGCCATTATTGAACGCTGTCAAGAAAATCAGTATGAAGATGTATATATGGTTCTCTGCAGTTTATTAAATTATAAATCTGAAAAGTAGCTGGCCTATATTGTTATAGGCTATTCATTTTAGTTTCTATACTTTTGTATATTTTTTGTGTGATTTACCATTTAAATAAAAAATAAAATAAATAAATACATATTCCTACAAAGTTTATTTTAATCTTCAATTACTTTTTCATCACTCCCACTCAATTTTGGAGCTGTAGGTACATAAAATTAGCAAATAATTTGATCCTATAATTGATTTTTTATGCTAAAAAGCGCTTTTTAATACATGATATTCAACATTTTCCAGGGGGGGGCAACCCGGGACCCTCCGGGTTTATTACAAAATCTCTTTTTTCAGGGGTCGCCAGCTAAAATCTCCTCTTTTCCCCACTCTACCATAAGGCAACCCTATACATATGTTTCCTTATCTCTTTTGCTCTTTTGCATTCTATACAAATTTATAGGATGAAAAAGAGCGAGAGATAAGGAAAAGCATACAAAACGTTAAATACCTTCCTCGTTCGTTAAAAAAGTTGTTGTGAACCTCTGTCAACTCTGAGAAAGATATGGATATAACTGGAAACTCATAAAGATCAAATTACACGTTGATCAAAGGCATATGTAGAATATCTGGAACTATTGGCAAGCCTTGCAGTCACGACCTCGACCCTGGCGTGGTCCCGCGACCGCGTCGTCGGCAGCCAATCCCACAGGACAACTGCACGTGCGTCCGGCAGTGCGTTCTTGATATGCACTGCTATATGCGCCAGGACCGAGTATGTATTTCACACAACTCGGCATTATGTGCCAAGGAAAGAGGATTGATCAGCTGTCAGCGGAGATTGGAGAAACTTGGAAAGAAAGGAAAACTATAACTATTACCTTTTTTGTCTCTAGAAATCGTAATAAAACAGTACGGTAATAGCTGGAATATATACATTACAAAAAATGTCAAATATATGTGTAGTAAACAATTATTAAGACAAATTTATTTTGCCATGATTCACAGTCACATTTTATTTGGCAAAAGCATTTACGGCGCAACATCAAATTGCAATTTGAAGACAATCTTAAAACTGTAAAAAATTCTATAAGAATAATTCTAAATTTAAGAAAAAATTTAACTGTTAGAAATTATTCTAAAGAACTTGGAATATTATCAGTCTATAAAAAATATGCATATTTTTGAAGCAATTATGATAACATTAAAATTAAGCCGAAATTATAAAAAAGATCACAAATAAATATAATACAAGAAAAAAAATAAATATCGAAAGGTATGGCAAAGAAATTTAAAAAAAACTTCTTTTATCGGAAATAAATTCCTGAGAAAAATTCTGAAAAATATTAGAGAATTCACAAACATAATACAATTGAAAAAAGCTCAATATTTATTTAATAGAAAATCCATTTTACAACCTTGAAAAGGTTTTAGAGGAATCATAACACAAATTACCAAGATGAAGAAGTTAAATCAACAAAAATTTCAAAATTATTGTAAATTTAATCATAATTAAGCGTTATTTTATAGTTTATAAGAAACTGTATAAATTTAAAAAACCATGCTCTGCCATTTTTTTGATAAATGTAAAATTAAAAAAATAAAAGCCAGTTTCTTCAACGGATCATCCCATATTTACCCATATTGTGGATTTATGGCTCATTTTAATGAGCATTAAAATACCTAGCGATTTCAGTGAGCAAAATTCCAACATCACAAATAATACTAAAAATATTCAATATTTACAATTTTGTATGCGTGAACTATTTGTTATATCGACATTCTGCTCACTGGAATCGCTAGGTATTTTAATGCTCTTTAAAATTAACTATAAATTCATTGATTTCGGATGATTCGTTGGGAATGAGGGATGGGCTTTGAAGACTAACATTGGTCTAATGGAAGAAGCAGATAGATGCAGAGGACTGGAGCCCCTTTTTAAACATTTACACCAAGAAAGTATTAAATTAAAATTTAAAATATTCGTTTGCTTATGTTCTTGGTCTTTCTTTGCCGTAGGTGTAGGTCAAAGAACCTTCCGCCCCTCTTTTGAGTGATGTCCCTCTGTCCTAAAGATTGTAGGGCGACCTCTTGTCCCGCTTTTGGCATTTGTTGGAAAACATGTTTCACTTACTTGTATAACCGAATAACATTTGGAAGTTGTACATACAACTTTTTTACTATTGAATGTAACTCAATTTTGATGGTTTAAGTTTACATGAATTATATGATTGAATTAGTATTAATTTTTTAAGTTCAAATTATTCGGTTGGGGGATGAAAAATTAGACAAAAAACAAGATTTAAAGGTTGCAATAAACAACGACCCTTCATCACTTGGTAAGATGCCAAATTATACATAAAATTAATATTTAGAAGCTTTGTAAAATTTTGATTAGATTATACTTTTATATTTGCTAAAAAATAATAAAATCCAAATAACAGTAAGTTTCCTAAAAATATCCAATATATTCAAAAATGCTCTTAAGTTTATTCTTGGTCCTAAAAAGGCAATGTTTGAGGAAAAAATGTACGATAACCCTATCCAACTAATAATGTATTACAGTTTTCCTTATCATTATAATTAGGTTTTTGGTGTATTCTTGTTGATAAGTTATTAGTAGATAACGTAAAAGACAACCCAACCGTAATTTAACAACCTTGGGAACCTTGAGCCTACTTTGCTGGACAATGGTAACTTCCATGATAGTGTGGTCTGATTTCCTACACAAATTAAAAATGTATGTTTTGTCACAATATTCAAATATTACTTAATTTTGTTAGAAAATTAGTTCAGAAACAGATATGGTTACTACTTTGTTTAAACTATATGCCTAAGCTTTATGGATACAAATACTATGTATAATAACTTAGAAAACTTACAATCAAGTACACACTTTATGTGCAGTGTTAGTATAGTCTGTATTAAAAGTTAACCAACAAACTAATATAAAAACGAGTTCGCACGCAGCACGCTGACGTGAGGGAAGTGAATTTCCACATAGAAACTTGTAAAACTCAAAATCAGTGTAAAAACAAATATTTGTCCAATTTTTATTGAAATCTGAAAACATTGATTTTTTGGCTGTTCTGATACTCCTGGTTTCATTTAATTGCAAAGCTGGGAATACAATTTTGCGCATTATAAGGTTAGGAGAAGGTCCAGACAGGCTTGAAAGTAGGCGTGAGGTAGCTGGGGATGATAAAAGTACTCTAACAAAGGAATAACAGGCTTTTCTAGTGTAAAACCCCCATAAGACAACGTACTGTGTTTACTCGATACACATTTTCTCTAATAACTCGGTAAATATTTATGATAGAAAGACGAGAGAGGGCTTAAAACTTTTGCCTCACTAATTCCCATCTTTTTACATGCATTGATTTTACATCTGGGACTTTTATGATCCTTTTTGGGCCCAAAAACTCGAAATTTAGAAGGTTAATCCCCAATAAAAGGGTTTAGAGTTTTCCGATTGTTTTGCCCAACGAACTTGTCTAACTGATTACAGAAAGGAACGTCCCTACCAAATTTGAAGTAAATCGGACAAAAAATGTGACCGCTAGAGTGCAAACACATATATATATACAATACATACATACATATATATATATATATATATATATATATATATATATATACAATTTTGAACGACCCCCCAAAACGTGTTTGGGGGGTCACGTTAGGAACTTCTATGGTGGTCCCGGGCTTAAGTTTCACCGTGCGGGTCATGCTAATAGTTCACTTTCCAAAGGAAATTCACTAATAATTTAAGCCAAAAATATTAATAACAAAATGTTTACCATAGTCTATTTCAATCAGCCAGTTAAGGCTGGGATAAGATAATTTCAATTTTTACTTTTTAACTCTGTTACAATAGAATTTATTTAATACTGTAACCAAGCCTAGAGGGGTAATTTGACAAATTTTGCGAGCTGAGCTCTCTCATAAAAATAAATTTAAAATGTCTGGGTTCTAAAAAGATGGATTCTAAACTGCTTGGTTTTCCCTCTATCTGTCTGTTTGTATATTTTAAAAATAACATTTTAGATAAGGGTTTGTCAGTGAAATTTGCCTATGCGTTTATTTTTTAATATGCAATTACTTAGCTATAGGTTATGTGATCTTTGAAATCTGAAATCTTTAGCCGCACAAAAATTTAAAATTTGTTGTGTCCAACTAAATTTTTCAAAATGTGCTGTTTAAGATATTTAGCTTTGAAAATTTAAGTGGATGCCATTTTGAAACGGTAAAGCTAGAAATGACAAATTAGCTGTATTTACCTGAATGCGACATGTGCCAAGTTTCAAGTGAAAGCAGACTTTCAGAAACGTGCTTCCTAAAATATGGTATTTTTGTTAAAAAACACATACAGACCGACAGTCTGCAAACAACTCACATTAGGACCCCTGTTAGCAGGAATTTTTATTTTATTTTTATGAGAGGAATCAGCTCCTAAAGTTGGTCAGTGGATTTCAAATGCATCCTTATCCTGATGTATATATTTGGAAACAAGTGCAGTAGTTATCATATCTCACTAATTCTTTCTTGTTATCTCTCTCTTCTTTATTATTGAAATGTCCTCAAAAATACTTGATTTGTATGACTACACTTCCACCTCAAATACATACTACACCTCATGCAGTTTCCAATAGTCACATTGTCAATACAGTAGACTACCTCTAGTCCGGCCCATCCTCATAGAAATGAGATAACCGCCCATGGGAGGGTTTCCCACGACAGATGTTGATCGAAATCAATTATTTGTTTATTTTCAAGCCAAAATATAGTTTTTGCTTACAAAATCTCAGTTCAGCTGACGGGCGAATTTTGTTTATTTTTTAATTGCTTAGCCATCTTAAAAGTACTGTATATTTTTTATGAACTGGTATGTTATTACAGATCGGTATTTTATGTTTACAATTAACCCTGGCTGGTTCAGCTGTTTTGTAATCAGGCCGATGGTCCGGTCTGGAGGTCGCCGGATTAGAGGGAGTCTACTGTACTGCATAATATTCTCATTCCTTGGATAACAGCTTATGTTAAGGGTCTCATTATGCTAAATATGTATTTTTTTAAAAAAAGGTTATACCACTTGTTGTCAAGTGGTTATATTGAGTTGTTATAATACGTTTTTAGAACAAAAAGTTCCCTTTACCAGATCCTACAGAACACCAAGCTTCACTCTTATCAAGGTCGTTAAAACAATAAAACACCATTTAATTTTCAAAAACAGAAAACAAAACATCCAGATTTTAATAGAATCATTTGACAAGCAGGTAACACACCTCCTTAAAACTACAGGTAAGTGATTCGGAGATTAAAAACAAAAATTAAAATAAATGTGTATAATACTAAATGGAATTATGGACTTTTAAAAAATAGTCACTGTCAGTTGTAAGATTTACCCTCCAAGTACTTCCCTCCTAATCCCTGGCCATGTTGCAGGCTGGTGCCCGAGAGTCCCCGGTGGCTGCTGGCTGTGGGCCGCTACGAGGAGGCTATGGTGGTGCTACGGAGGGCAGCTGTCGTCAACAACAACCCCATGCCTGCCGACGTCACCCTCACCAAAACCGAGAAACAACGGGTGAGAAGAGTTTGACATAAGCGGGTAGAGGTATGGATTGGCTTGATACAATTAATTAAAACTAACATAACGATACTTGCTAGGCTGGCCGCACACTGAGAGAGCAAAATGCTGGAGCTTGCGTGTAGTTTTTGATTGAAGCAAATGTTGCATGTCTTTTTTGCTAGAAGCAAATGTTGCGCATTATTTTTGCTTGAAGCAAATGTTGAGCGTCATTTTTTTAAATAAAATGTGTTATTTTTGCTTGGAGAAAATAGTTGGTTTGCTCCACTGGTGTGCGTTAGGTACGGTGTGGATAACACATGTTGGAAGCAAGTGTGGCACATCATTTTGCTTCAACATTCTTGTTGGAAACCATATCTTCCTATGCAATCAAATAGCAAACCAGCTACAAGTGTCGTGCAACGTTGTGGGGCAGCAGCTTTACTTGGTTACACAAGAGAAAATGTTTCTGATAAACGTATGGAGCAAAAATTATGTGCAACATTTGCTTCCAGTGTTTTGCTCCCTCAGTGTGCAGCCAGTCTAACAATGGTATGATGTTAGTTTTACTATTAATTGTATGAAGCCAATTCAGGTGTATTTTTGCCTTAGATTTTGTAATTTGTTTGTACAAATTATTATTGTCCAAATTTTTAAAATTATTTCTTAAACTATGTTAAGACGATGAATGAATTTCCATGTAAATGAATTTCTTTGCGAAAGTGAGAACTAAATAAAACTCTGGTGGGTTGTAGTTATTTTAATAGTCTATACTTTTAGTGTGTTATGTTAAAGTTTACCCTTTTTGGAGAAATTTAAGATGTACATATTTTTCATTTTAAAGTGTGACTATAATTAAGGCAAGAGAAGAATTTCTTTGACGGCAAGTACATGAGGCAACCACGAGGTATATAAAGATTTGTATACAATTGTAGGTATAATTTTTTTTGTACACTAAAGATGGAGATGTCAGAGGAGAAGAAGGCCAGTATTGTGGACTTGCTGCGAACGCCCAACATGCGCAAGAAGACCCTCGCCATGAGCTTCAACTGGATGGCGTGTGGCCTCTGCTTCTATGGTCTCGCGCAGTACGTCAGCACCATCGGAGGGAACATCTTCGTCAACGTTGCTCTAGCAGGTTAGTAATAAGCTTCAAATATTGTTGCAATTTTGAAAATATTCCAGATAAGCATGAATCCTAACCTGGAGGTGCTGGCACTCAATCATATCTATTTTAAAGATATGAATGAATCTTGAGTGTCAAAAGCCCAAAGTGGCATATCAGAACAACTAAGAATCTATGTAAAGTGAAGTTATGGGTTAAATTTCACTTCGAACAAAATGTAGCATATTGCTTCATTTGCAAAACAAAGTAAAGGATGAGACAACCTTTTTTTACACAGTACCTAAAATTTGTCCTATCTCATTTTCCACACTTACTGTTACAGATGGAAACAATTTTATTGATGTAGTAACATTGTAGTCTTCTCTTTTATTGTCGCCAGGATCATTCGTGGTGCCGGGAATGTTGGTGACACTGTACACTCTGGACAAGTTCGGCCGCAAGTTCACGCTCATTGGTGGACAATTCCTGGCCGCCCTTTGCTGCTTTCTCATCATCTTTTTCCCCGAAGGTGAAAATGAACCTCATTCGTTGTATGGAGTTGTAATTTCTGACTTATTGATTAGATCCCTATAGTTGGATTTTTACTTTAAACAAGTTTTAATCTTAATATATAAAAATGAATGCCTATTTCCCCTGGTAACCCCATCACTTGAGAATGAGTGCACCAAATTGAATAATTATTTTTTTGTTGCCTTCGTTAATGTCAGGACAAGACTTATAAAAGAAAATTTTTAATCCAACCTAAGGGCTCTTCACTGGCCTTCAAAGTTCCCATTTATTTGATCAAAGTTCAGTTAGTTACACCAAACAGCTGTAAACATACTTGAAAGGCATAAACATATTTTCATTATGGAAATAAAAAACTACTTGAATGGCAACTCTCATCAAAGAAATAAAAAAATACTTGAATGGCATCTCAAACTCTTTTTTTGATAGGCGAATGAGCGAAGAAAACGAGCTCATCTTGAAAATGAACGAGTATTTGACATAAAACAAATTCAATGACATCAGACAGGACAATGCCTGTCGGGCCAGCTAGTTATTTATAAATATGTACACAGTTTAAAGTTTTCAGTGTACGAGAGTTTTCAGTGAAAACAAAGACTTGGAACGAATCAGGGGCATTCATAATTATTATTACTGTGTTTCTTCCCATTGTATTGCTACAGTAAAGGGCAATAAACGCAGTAAAGGTATATTATGTAACACACTTTTTCGTCATTTCTTAACCCCCCCTCCCCCATGTAACACATCATAACGCTTGACCATACCCCCCCCCCCAATGTGTTAATTACGTAACCCAAAATTAGTAGGCTTTAAAACAGCTTTAACCTTTTAAACATTGTTTTATTAAAAATTAGGAATATGGATTTCAATGAATCATTAAACTTTAAATGACTTTCAACCACATTTTTTAGCGAATTTCCCCTATAGGGAAGAAGCTATTACCGTAGGTCTCATGGTAAGACTTAAGTCCGAGACCATGATAATTTTTTGTTTTGAGGTCCCCAGATGACAAAAACACTATTCGTTCAAATTTATATATATGTATATATATCTATATATATGCATGCTATCTATCTATGTATGCTGCTACAGGAAAACCAACAAAAAATCAATTTTTTGTGCAAATATCAATATACCAGTACTATTTGAAGCCACATACCAAGTTTCATCAACATACATTCATAAATAATCGAGATATCAAATTTTATTTATTCTCCATAAGGATAACATTGGACAACGTACTGTGTTTAGCACTTTGAATATCTCAGCAAGGGTTTGGCGTAGAATCACAATTTAAACACCAAAATGATTGTTTTATGGAACTGAACAGATTTCTAAAAGCAAATGTGAAGTTTAAATTAAAATAAACTGAGGAAATGCCAAAAACCTTTTTCCCATAAGATTAACATCGGAGATTTTATGAGTAGGTTTTTTTTGGATTTTCTCCGCAACCACTTAACCTAGGTTAATAATTCAAAATACTATATTATTTGTTTTTTTAAGCTCTATAAAATGGTTAAAACTAAAATTAAGTTTTAAAAAAATTGTAGGGTGAAAAATGCAAAAAACTGATTTTTGGAAAATTTAAAACCCCCATAAACCCCCCTTCCCATGGTCCGATTTTTCTGGTTTTTGAACTTAAAGTCATGAATGTTATTTTACACATTTGAGCCAAATTTCATCGAAATTGGACGATTTTTACTCAAGTTATCGCATTCACGGACACATATATATATCCGTGAATGCGATAACTTGAGTAAAAATCGTCCAATTTCGATGAAATTTGGCTCAAATGTGTAAAATAACATTCATGACTTTAAGTTCAAAAACCAGAAAAATCGGACCATGGGAAGGGGGGTTTATGGGGGTTTTAAATTTTCCAAAAATCAGTTTTTTGCATTTTTCACCCTACAATTTTTTTAAAACTTAATTTTGGTTTTAACCATTTTATAGAGCTTAAAAAAACAAATAATATAGTATTTTGAATTATTAACCTAGGTTAAGTGGTTGCGGAGAAAATCCAAAAAAAACCTACTCATAAAATCTCCGATGTTAATCTTATGGGAAAAAGGTTTTTGGCATTTCCTCAGTTTATTTTAATTTAAACTTCACATTTGCTTTTAGAAATCTGTTCAGTTCCATAAAACAATCATTTTGGTGTTTAAATTGTGATTCTACGCCAAACCCTTGCTGAGATATTCAAAGTGCTAAACACAGTACGTTGTCCAATGTTATCCTTATGGAGAATAAATAAAATTTGATATCTCGATTATTTATGAATGTATGTTGATGAAACTTGGTATGTGGCTTCAAATAGTACTGGTATATTGATATTTGCACAAAAAATTGATTTTTTGTTGGTTTTCCTGTAGCAGCATACCTGCGTACTCAGCCCCCATGTTATTCTTATGGAGGATAACTAAAATGTTATATAGCGCTTATTTATGATTGAATATTGATGAAACTTGGTATGTGGCTTCGCCTAGTTAAATTATATTTATATTAGCATAAAAAACAATTGTTTGTGTTCCTTGTTTCAGCAAACCTACGTACTCATTATCAATGTTATTCTTATGGAGAATAATTAAAATCGCTTATATGTGAATATATTTTTATGAAACTTGGTACGCGGCTTTATGTGGAATTCAGACAAATATTATGCATTGGAAATTCACTGAGTACGCAGGTTTGCTGCGACGGGGGTATTTTAACTTATTCCAAATCGAAACATAAACAAACAAATAAGACTAATAATACTAATACTAATAATATGAACAACAACAAAAATTATCTCAGCTAAAATGTAACAAATTTAATTTATAAATAATACAAATAAAAAATAACTTAAAAAACTAAAGCTGTGGGTGGTATTGCACAACACTGTATCAAATCATGATTTTCAACATCCTAAAACATGAAAACATAGGTGTAAAGCAATACACAACCTATTCAAAGCACGTTATGCATTTATTTTTAGTTTAACAGTTATCAAAATAGTATGACAGAACTATTTTTTACATAACTAACTGTAAACTTAATTTATACATCAATTTGATTATTTTTTTATTTCGAAAGATTTATAACAGTATCAATAGATACGGGAGTGCACCAGCTCTTAGGGTAGTTGATCCAAACCCCCTCCCCTCACCCACTTAACGCTATGCCATACCCCTCTCCTCCCCTTAAGTATGTTACGCAATATGTGTATGGCCCCAAACAAGTGAAGAGTGTGCTGTAATTTGTGAATGTTAGACATATTTCTCATTTTCAAGTTAAAAAAAAAACTCCATCATGTCTCACGACCCATCTTGAGATTATGTGAATGAGAGGCATCCAATTCAATCATGTTGCAATCGTGTATTTGTGAGCATGTGATAAATTAAAGAGATTATTGGAAAATTAGTATCCATTCTCTCTTCAAAAATGAATACAATGGATGCTCTTTTTACCAGTACTTTTGGGACCACGGCCATGCCAGATAACTGATTAGTCCAGATAATCGAGCATATATAGTGTTTAAAGGGGATTCTGGAGATAATTAACTCCATTCAAAATCCAAAGAACAAAACATCACGGTACTGCTTTGCGCCAGTCACAGAAAACACTGGATGACAAAGAAAATGGTGCGCACAGACCAGTGCACTGATGGCAATTGTCGTTAAGGTCTCAGAGCGCCCGAACTTAACTGGAAAAAGCCGATCGTGAGTGGCTCGACTAAGCTGGTAAATAGAGTGTGTCTGTTCTTAGAATGTTAAAAGAGTGTTCACTGTAAAATATTTTAAAACTTTCAATGGATAATTAAACAATCAACATTTTGAAAACTAAATTTCAAACCCTCTTTTAATTTTTACCCAACAAAGTTTTATTTAACATACATGGTAAAATTTTCAAATTTGTATGCCCGTATTGCAGCGCCAGGCAAGTCTGACTTTCCCCGAGTGGCGCTGGCATCGCTGGGGATCCTCGGTATGGGCATCTCCTTCCCCACGGCATATCTCTACAGCGGCGAACTGTTTCCAACGGTTGTGCGCAACGTCGGCGTCGGCTCTGGCTCCATGAGTGCCCGAATCGGCTCAATGGTGGCGCCCTTCGTGGCTTCATTGGTACGTAGCCTATTGCGATACTTCATATTGTTTGTTTAAATCCGTGTTGCTTTCTGAATTGTATTGAAGATTGAACAAATCTTGTTAGCTTGTGATCCTTCTGTACCATCATCCCCTGGTCTGCACCAAACTTGAATCTTTTGTTTCGAGGGGACATCAAGTTTAAACTGTAACACTGAAGACACAAACAATACCGTGTAATTTCTGAGTTACACTTTTACACTTTGATGCAACCACGAGTTAAGAGTTAAGATTCCCGTTTTTGTGCAGGCTGGAGGATAACAGGTTAATGTTGTTGAAATGCATAGTCCAGTAAATGATTTACAAGGATCACAAGGCAGATGGTAAGTTTTTAACCTTTCTTTCTATTATGGTTAGGTGACATTAGTTGTTTAAATATGCATTACAGTAGAAGCTCTCTTAACCGACCTCTTAGGGACTGGGCCATGGTCAGAAAACGAAAAAAGGTCGCTTAGACCGAAAAATACTGTAAACAGTTACAATAAGTGACACAACCAAGCTTTTGAAATATGGTAAAGATATTGAGAGCAACTGACTGAATTTGACTTTCTGCGGAAAAATGTAACCGACCTGTTGTAACCTGAAAGTTATTTGCGGAACAATATCGCGACATCGGCTGCTGCAGTGGATTTTTGTCTATTCTTGGAAGACGATCGGTCAATCAGACGGGTAGTTGATCTGAGGTCGATTAAGAGAGCTTACACTGTACTTGGTTTAACAGTACAAAAATTATTGTGGCCACAGTAATTAAATTTCTAAAATATCAGTTTTTGAATTATCTAACTGAATTAAATCACAGTCTAATATAACTAATTGGGTAGACACTAGAAAGTTATGAAACCCATATGTGATAAATGTATCACCCGGAACTCACTAGCGACCCTGGTGGTTGGTGGAGCAAACAGGCCTGATTCTGGGCCACCATTTTGGATAGGTGAGTTTCTCAACTGTGACTACTATACTGTGCTGTCTTCTGTCACTGTGCAACTAGACATGGCACTGGTTGTTGTTGGGTCAACTGCGCCAACTGCTACTAGCCCTTGAGAGGCACTCCACTTCCAGGCGACAACTTAGATAGCTGAGTTTCAACGTCTGTTATATTAGACTGTGATAAAATCACATTTAGCCGCAACAGGTATCATACAATTAAGACCCAGACTGTTGAGGAGAACATAAACCGTTAAAAGTTAACAAAATCATTTTCGAATAGCAGGCTCTACATTTTCGAATTACCGTTTGTTACAGAACTTCTATGGTGAGATGCTGCCCCCGCTGGTGTTCAGTCTGATCCCCCTGGCGGCGGGGCTGCTGGGACTGCTGCTCCCGGAGACCCGCAACACTCAGCTGCCCAACACACTGGAGGAGGGCGAGCTCTTCGGCAAGTGAGTACCGAGTGTTCAGCAAATGGCAAAATTATAGTTTTGAGATCCTGAGAGCACTATTTATGATCAAATATTCAGTAAAATCTCTAAAAATATTGGTAATATATTTTATGGTGGCGAGGTCCTATAATCCAACTACTGTACTTGGGGATCAGATTTAATGAATGATTTGAGGCAAGGTCAGATATCTGTCTACTCATGGTTCATCATGTCCACACTTCGCTCTCGCATGGTATATACTCTGTCAGAGAAGTGTACAGAGTCTGAATCATGACTGGGAGGAGAAATTGGATATTCAGAACCCAGTTGTTCAGATCTCAATCTGGAGTAATGGTTTGTGGTTCGGATCTCACGTTAAACTGTAGGTCAATTATCATTGGTCATTGCTATTAATTAATGGTCCTGGCTAACAAACAGTCGATCTTGGTCAGTAACAAGGCTACAAAAAGTATCTCATCCACCCCACATCCATAATTTATTCATATTTGCCTTAAAATAGACATGATTGTGTTTGCGTCTCATAGTAAAGATAAAACGAGATCGCAAGCAGCAAGCTGACATGAGGAAAGTGAATTTCCGCATTAAAACCTTTAAAAAATCTAATAAAGGGTTTAAAACAACACTGGTAATTTTTTTTTGAAAAATTGATGTGTTATTTTTTGGCTGTTCTGATGCTCCTGGTTATAATCAAATTGACTACTAGGATGGCAAGGCTGTACATTATCAGGTTAGGACGAGGTATAGTCAGGATAAAATTTTGATATAGGGGTATTGGGGGTGATAAAACTACATCAAGATATGAAAAACTGAATTTTCCAGTGTAAAATCAACATAATTTAACGTATTGTGTAAAGACAATTAACATTTTCTTTAATAACTCGGTAAATACTTGGGCTAGATTGATGAGGGAGGGTTTAGTTTTTTTTGGATTTTACGTCCAATGATGTAATATACAATAATGTTACATTCGGGGCTTTCCTGACCTTTTTTGGGCCCAAAAACTCAAAATTTGAAAAATTAAAATCCCAAAAAGGGGGTTAGAGTTGTCCGATTGTTTTGCGCAACGAACTTGTCCAACCATTTACAGAAGGAAAGGTTCCTACCAAATTTCAAGTAAATTGGACAAAAATTGTGATATATATAAAGTTTTTAGCGACCCCACAAAACGTGATCAGGGGTCACGATAGGAACTTCTACGGTGGTCCCGGGCTTAAGTTTCACTGTGCGGTTTCACTGTGCTAATAGTTCACTTTTCCATAGGAAATTCACTAAAAACTAACAAAATTAATCTGTATGTTGTGGCTGTATGTTGTTTCTTATTTCCTTGACAAAAGGATATAGTAAACTCTCAGCAATCAGGACTAATGTGGGACGGCTTTCCCAGATTTCCCGGAGGTGGGCATGAGTCATACAAAACACAAACAAGGCAGGCGCAATGACCTGAGACTCTCCTGCCCCCTCCTTTCCCCCTGTCACAACTTCCACTGTCTTGTAAATCGTAAAAATCAATTTTACCAAAAGCGCCCGACGATGCAAACTACATGACATTTGTGTAATGTGGGTTAATCGCATGAAAACTGAAGATGCTAAATACGTAGTTTTTTTAATTGCAAAATTTTTTTAAAAATTCAATCAATTCAGTTCGGACTAGGTCGACCCAGATTTCTAGGAGTCTGTTGTACTCTGACTAATAATATGTTTTTGGTTTCGGAAAAAGTTTAAAGTTAGTTGTTTCTGTTACAAATTCAAAATGGTCAAAGTTACTCGCCCTAAATTTGTCCATCAGTTTAACATTGAGAGTTAGTTACTTCATTCATTGGTTACAAACTAACTATGCTCAGTATTTAGCAACATGTTCCCAAGTATGTAAAGTGGGGGCCTCAGCATACAGGGCTCCTTTCACTGTGCACACTTACATCATGCGTGTATGTATCTGTTCATAAACGGGTCAGGGTATGATTGCGATTCCAGATCAGATATTCAATTATGAATTGTACAAATTTGTATGAATAAAAAAAACAAAGACCAACTAAGTTTTTATAATATGACAAATGTATATGAAGGGAGTATACTGAAAGATGTTCCTTTATGGCCACTAAGGTTAGGTTAGGGCTTTCCTTATACATCCAACAACTTCAGCTAATTGACCCACTTACCAAGTTAAGTTTAATCTATTAACTTTAGTTAATTGATTAAATTGTAATCAATGTTTCAAAATTTTAATTATTTTTACCCATTTCATACTTGCTTGGAGAATACATCTAATACGTTTTAACTTGCATTCAATTTAATATCCTATTACCTATGAATTAATCTAAATATTTATCATATAATTATTATATTTTTACAGGAAACCATCATCGCAAAGTCAGATTAGGCCTGCTAATCTTGAAGGAATTAAGAACGAAGCTTACCAGAACGACCATCACCGAGCTTAGGAAGTAAAATAATATCATGATTGGACACAAATGTGTAAGAAATAGTCCCAGTAGAAGAATGTATAAGAGTACAAAAGTTGATAATTCTGTTTAAAATTGTTATACTTTGATTTTAACTTTAATCACTGCTTTACATTTGTTACAAAATTTACTGTATACTTTGTAAACATAGCATGACAAACTACAGTTACAGTAGTTTTGTTGAAGCAGTAAACTTAACTTTAGGTAATCTTGAACTGGTGAATTTTACTTATTAATAAAATATTTATTTTTTGTATTTTACTTTAGTTTTGTATTATTCCTGAAATGAATGTGGTTTTGTCTGTAATTATGAATGTAAATATGATTTATGTAAATATATTGTAAATACGTATGTTAATAAGTGATATAAAAGTGTATGACAGAGTTTTAAGACTATGCTTGCATTTATAAATATAGCGTTTTAGACTTTTCAATATTTGGTGATGCTGATTTCTATTTACTTATAATTTTGTGTTTTTTACAACTAGATGAGCATTTATATGCACCCATCTTGAGGAAGAAATATTATTAATAAATTATGTATATGTAGACGAGTGATTTGTTTTAACCCTTAGAAGACAAATCTTCAAGATTAGTCTAAACCTGTTTACAAAACGCCTGTATCCCACTTCGTCCGGCAGTCAGGGTCCCTCGAAAACAGTTCATTTCGTCCACGGGACAGGTTGCATAAAATAGGGTCATTATCAGTTATACATCGGTGTTTAGAAAACCTTCCACTTCGTCCGCGGCTCCCCGTATCTCTCCCGCCCCAGCGGGCTGCGGCAACTTATTTGCATGATATATTAAACTACTCACCTGATTATTTAAAAGCACTTATGAATACCTCTTTATCGTAATACTCATATAAAATGTGCTTAGTTTAACCTTTAAAACCAAAGCCGCATAAACCTATCTTTTTAGACAGCTTCTATATCCTTGTTAAGAAATCAAAGTTGTATTATAGTTAAGACGTCAACCTGTTTTTAACAGTTAGTAGATTTTGGCGGATTTCCTCTATAGGAAAGAAGCTATTACCGTGGGTTGCATCGTGGAAGGGTAAAAGTAGGGTACAGGGTACCGTTGGCAAACACATTGTTTTAGCGAATTTCCCCTATAGGGAAGAAGCTATTACCGTAGGTCTCATGGTAAGACTTAAGTCCGAGACTATGATAACTTTTTCCCATGTTAATCTTATGGGAAAAAAGGTTTTTAGCTTTTCCTCCGTTAATCTTACCGCAAACTTCACATTTGTTTTTACCAATAAATTCAGCTCTAAAAAGAATTGTTTTAACGTTTAAATTGTGATTCCACATCCAACCGTTGCAAAGATATTCAAAGAGCTAAACATTGTACGTAGTCCAATGGTATCCTTCTGGAGAACTAATAAAATTAGATATCACGATTATTTATGAATGTATATTGATAAAACTTGGTATGTCTTCACCTAGTAGTGGTACATATATTGAAATTTGCACCAAAATGTTTTTGTTTGTACACCAAAGTATACAGTAATTTTGATTTTATTTTGACCTACTACATAATTCTAAGTAAGTAACACAATGAATGAGATACTAAGGGTTAAATAAATATTATTAGTTATGGATTAATAAAATGGTCGTAAAACACAATCAAGTACAGTTTAGTTAATTAATGTTTTGCCTACTTCAAATCACGACCAATAATTTAACTTCAGTTTGACACCAAGTATGGTATAAATATAAAAAACTACTACTGTAACTGTCATAAACATTTTGACGGATTAACTACAATACAAATTTGATTCCTTAACAAGGATATAGAAGCCGTATTAAAATATAGTTTCATAGCGCATTGGTTATAAATGTTAAACCAAGCATATACGAGTATTTCGATAAAGAGGAATTCATAAATACTTAAATATGTTAACAGGTGAGTAGTTTAATATAACATGCAACTAACTATAAGTTGCTGCAGCCCGCTGGAGCGGGGGAGATACAGGGAGCCGCAGACAAAGTGGAAGGTTTTCTAACCACCGATGTAGACCTGATAATGACCTTTTTTTATACAACCTGTCCCCCGGACGAAGTAAACTGTTTTCGAGGGACGCCAACCGCCGGACGAAGTGGACGTCAGCCGTACAAAACATACCAGAGACCGGTAAAGCTCTAAAAATACCCAAAAATCCAGTGGTTTTGGTCACAAGCAAAATCATGATCGCCAACACTAATAATTTGTAACAGCTGTTTCTCAACAATATATTCGCCAATACCAAAATCGCTCACACGACGGCGCGTAGCATAACACTTGAATATAGACAATTCTCTTGAAAGGGCCTCGAACATTATGGACATATAACATGTTGAAATGATAACTGGGGTTTCACCAATGAGGGGAATAGATTCTAACAATTCCTACCAGATTTGTAAAGAAAATCTTCACTTTTATCAACAGTATTACTACACATTGTCACTTTTATAGGACAATTTTCAAAATTCAAGACACATTTTTAAGCATTTGTCATGATGCAAATACATAAATTTATCCCTTTTATAAAAATATTACATTTTATCAACTTTTCCTCTAAAAGTGGTAACTTTTATGGGAAAATTTCCTACGTAAGGACTCATTTTAAAGTGTCTTCCATAAAAAACCCAACTTTATTTTTTTAACTTTAATTTTTTTAACATTTTGACCTAAACATAGATAAATTTAAGGGATTTTTTTTAATTGAGGATCCATTTTTAAATGCTTTCCATGAAAAAACACTTAAAATTCATAAACATTTACCTAAATTGTTTTAAATCTTCAATTTTACTAACTATTTTCCCATAAATGTCCACTTTTTTAACACAATATGTTGATCTAAATTATTTTTTTTAAATAGTAAATTTTATTTCAGCATTTTTAAAATTAAAAAAAAACATCTTAAAACACAAAATTCAAACTTGTGTTCAAAACCACGTAACTTCGGCTCATTTGGGAGATGTTTTACTGACACTCAACACCCAGAAAAAATGTTAGACTGTTTATAATATTTTCTAGTCATAACCCCTATTAAAACGTTACACTGAATATCACTGTCGCTGAAATAATAGAAAAAAGGAAAAATCTGGCCAAGTAAGGGAATAGGAGGAGGCAGACAGAAGGCAGTCAAAGGAATATGTATAAATTTACTAAATAACATACTAAATATTCATTTCTGACATAAAAAATTATACACGTTCATGTATACTAATCATAATTAGCACACTGATTTAAATGTATCACTTATCACAAAACGGTATTAAATAAACAAAATTACAGTGACCCCTTTGAAAATGAAAAATGATATCGTAACTCAAATATAAACTACTCTACAATTTTCTTTAAATACCGATTAATAAAAAAACTCACTCGCTAAAGAGATAAATAAACGTGATACAAATCGTGTAGCGAAACAATAAATAGTCTTTTATTGTAATAAATATAGCACTTAGTCGGGAGTATAAAATCCACAAAACTACAATTTTTTATGAGTCCGTGTGCCAGCCCAGTCGCGCGGCGTGGTGCCGCAGTGCCGCTCGGAGCCGGTCCGCGCAATATATCAACTATCGCAGAGATCATAGTGAATACTGAACCTAGCCGGCAGCTGGTGTTATTCGAACGTGAGCGCCCCGGCCGCGTAACTCACACTCGAGTCGTTCATGTTGCAACACTGGCTGGACTGAGCGTACTTGAGGAACTTGAGCGTCATCCTCTGCGAGTACGCGTCCGCTCGCTGAAGGCAGGTGGCGGCCTGCGGAACAAATCACCCTTTGTCAGTGTGAGGTTTATATTTGGCTAAAAAAAAACATTATAATTGTAGAGTAGTTCAAAGAAAGGGGGGTCTTTCGTGCTACACACCTGCATGAGTTCAACATCATCCAACACTGATACGTAGACAATAATAACAACAACAACAATAATAATAATAAAAGACTTACATTTCTGACTTTCTGGCTTTGTCAATTAATAGTAATCAGAGATCTTGCTACTTAAATTTAATTTGTTTGATGTGTTACTGTTTACAACCTCCATAAGTCAAGCTCATAGCAAATTTTCATTAGAGAAAAGTCATGTACATAATTAAACTTGTATGGGCAATGGCAATTTTAGTAATGCAATCACAAACAACCAATTGGGTGCCTTACAAGACTGAGCACAAATACAACTGAAAGCTGTAACAAAATATAGGTCTTTAACTTGATTTCTAAAGATACTGAAAGAAAACAAAATATGCTAAAAACCGTAAAGTTTTCATGTATGTTTGACTAAGCCACCAGATGGTTTTTATAAAGAAAAGCTTTCAGACAATCTGATTGCTAAAATATTTTCCCCTTCCCTTACTATAATATTTAAGTCCAAAAGTCATGGTTACTAACGTTTACAAATAAAAGAATAACCTTTCCAAGTAAAAGTAGAAAGGTAAAAATAAAAAAGCACGAGGCAATCAAACATGTTCTAGGATGTTATTGAAGTTATAATACCAGAACCAGATTTTGTATTCAGGTTTGTAGGCTTCTACGAATAAACTAAAAATAGGGGTGTGCCAATAGATATTTGTTTTGTGTATAGAGTCGAATATTGTCAATTATTTATTTTTGTGTCTCAAGTATTTTCCAGCGTGTATTTGCCATCAGCACAAACCATTTTTCAAATTACAGTAGAACCTCGGTAAACCGAGCCTCGCTTATCCGAGATTCCGGGTTAACCGAGGCGGTCCTAATATGTGTACAGTATTATAAATTTCAAAGAGAAAGTAACACGCTTAAATAAACGAGCAATTGACAGCGCGTGCCTTCACTTACCGCAACCGCAATACGTGCGCTGAACTGTATTGCGTTTGCATTCAACTACAGTAAACGTCGGCAGTTGTCGGGGTTGTTCGGCAAAGTTCGTGCATAGCAGACAGTGCAATTCGGGACCGTCGTCGTTAGTCTGCCGAAGCCGCCATTTCGTGTTGACAGTGATTTGTTTACTCAGTTCTGTTTATCGCTGTTAACTTAGCGTGTCCGTGTTAATTAGAGAGATGAGTGCTAAGCGCAAACGTGTCGTTGTGTCTTTAGACTCGAAACTAAATGTAATGTTACGATATTTCTTGTACTAATAAACTGAACAAAACTCAAATCATTGTTTTATTTCATGGTTTAAACATATCTTGAGCTATTTATAACCCCAATTACGATTTTTAGGTTACATTCCGTGTTATCCGAGATTTGATGTATCCGAGGTGGCTTTGGTCAAAATTAACTCGGTTAAGCGAGGTCCTACTGTAATAGTGTAATGGGATTTGATGATTAATCCAAATGTAATTCAAATTATTTGTTTTTGAGCACATTTTGGGCATTGCTAGCCTACCCGTTATCGTCTTGGATTTCGGTGCAAGAGGTCACAGGTTCGATTCCCCGGCCAGCCACACAACTTTGCGAGGTTAGGACCATTGTCCTCCAACAACGTTAAATAAAAAATGCCACTGGCGTAGACAATAAAAAAAAAACCTATAGTTCTACTCTCAGTAGAAATATGAAACGAAAATGTGCAATAAGAAATATTATGAGTCAAATTGGTTCATGTTTTCAGCCAACAAAACATGGTCTGACTGGTATTTTCAGCCAATAAAATATTTGGCAAATATCACATATACTTACTTACACAGTCCAGTAAACATTTACAGCCGCTATTTTGTGTTCTGGTCATCATTTAAAGCATATATTAGGTGGCTAAAGCGTCATTTAGGGCTGATGTTGTGCGAGGAGGCTGTCTCGCAGGTAACTTTAGCGACTGGTAACGTTTGTGCTGTTTGCTACTGTTAGCAGACTGGCAGGAATCACTCGGCAAGTATTTTTTTAAACTTCGATTCAAGCAGAGTATTAAAAACCTCTACCAAAGACTCCAGCTTTTTAGTATTTGCACACCCCTAATAAAATACTACTTAATACTTAAAATTACGAAAAGATAGTTTACCTTTTAATTCCACAAGTAATCCTAAAGTGGTCGGTTTTTGCTATTTCATTCAAGGCATCATGCCCTACATAGCCTGGATATCTTGTCAACTTCACATGTTAATTCACATGGTAAACACATTTCCACAAACTAACGACACTGAATTTATAGTATATCCAGTAATGAAGATCAAAACATGACAAATTAGCTGAAACGTTCAACTTCAGTTTTCATGCCATACAGTCGATTGTGGGAAGACATTCCATTAATGTTTAGAGATAATTTTAAGCTAGGCGTTACCTGAAGTAAAACACCGATAGGGTGTCTACCGCAGATAGTGTTCGCATAGCGTTTTAAATAGTCTGTGAAGGCAGCAGGGTTTAAAGTCTCTATGATGTCCATGGCCTGCAAGACAGTTTAAAGGTTAATAATGACACTGATCAAGATTTTGTTACTTTGCAACAATACACTAAAATAGGCTTTAGTACACTAAAATATACTATTAGCGAATTTCCCCTATAGGAAGCTATTACTGTAGGTCTCATGGTAAGACTTAAGCCCGGGACCATGATAACTTTTTGTTTTGAGGTCCCCAGTTGACAAAAACATTATTCGTTCAAATTTATATATATGTGTCCGTGAATGCAATAACTTGAGTCCGATTTCGATGAAATTTGGCTCAAATGTGTAAAGTGACATTTATGACTAAGTTCAAAAACCAGAGGAAAAATCGGACTATGGGAAGGGAGGTTTATGGGGGTTTTAAATTTTCCAAAAATCGTTTTTTGCATTTTTAACCCTAAAATTTTTAGAACACTTAATTTTGGTTTAGACCATGTTATAGGGCTTAAAAAACAAATAATTTAGTATTTTGAATTATTACCCTAGGTTAAGTGGCTGCGGAGAAAATGCAAAAAACCTGCACATAAAATCTCCCATGTTAATCTTATGGGAAAAAGGTTTTTGGTTTTTCCTCAGTTAATTTTAATGTAAACTTCACATTTGCTTTTACCAATCAACTCAGCTCCACAAAACAATCATTTTGGTATTTAAATGTGATTCTACGCCCAACCGTTGCAGAGATATTCAACGTACTAAACACAGTACGTTGTCCAATGTTATCCTTATGGAGAATAAATAAAATTTGATATCTCCATTATTTATGAATGTATATTGATGAAACTTGGTATGTGGCTTCACGTAGTATTGGTATATTGATATTTGCACAACAAATTGATTTTTTTTTTATTATCCCCGTAGCAGCAAACCTGCATACTCTGCCCTCATCTTATTCTTATGGATAATAAGTAAATTTTTATATCTCCCTTAATTATGAACATAAATTAATAAAACTTAGTATGTAGCTTCACCTGGTTGAGTTATATTAATAATTGCACAAAAGCATATTTCTTCTCTTTTTTTGCAGCAAACCTGCGTACTCAGTCCTAATGTTATTCTTATGGAGAATAAATAAAATGATATAGATAACTTATTTAGTTTTGTATTTTTATGAAACTTGGTAGGTGGCTTTGTGTTGTAGTGAGAAACATGTGCATGCATTGGAAATTCGCTGAGTACGCAGGTTTGCTACGACGGGGGTATTTTTTTTAAATATACTAAAATAGGCTTTAGTACACTAAAATATACTATAATTTTGTCACAAAAAAAATTTTAAAGGGATAATCACAGATAAATATAGAAGTCTGTGGCACCATTATGCTTTTTTTTCAAATCCACCAAAATGTCCATGCACACCGCAAACGTGGTTATAAGGTATGATAATGTGTGCCAGTATTCACAGCTGTTTTGTGTGGTAATATAAAAAGCCATTATTTTTGGCCCTTGGCAATCAAAGGGTTAATTTTGCAGACTAATTTTGCAGAGAAAGTTTAGTGCCAGTTGTTTTTCGAAGGTCATCTAGAAAGTAAAGAACGTTTGCTTACTGCACCTAGCACATCTCTCACATCACCGCGATTGCGAGTGTGGCAAACCCCCCCTCACCCTCCCCACCCCTCCCCCTCTTACTCACCTCCCCACCGAAGTATGAGCCGAGTCTCGTTGCTGTGCGGTCACGCGTCTTATTTCTACAGCAATTCAAAATGGTGGCGGCAATCGAAAATCTTGCCAAATATGAGATACGCAATGTTATATGTTTCTGAGTTAAAAAATGCCCAGACCATAGAACTTTTTGGAAAAACACCAAAGAAAGTTAATGGTGAGAGTGCAAAAAACAAGATCTTAAAATTTATGTAATGTGCTAAAATTTGATCAGCTGTTTTCCTCAAATCTTCCCTCGTCTTTCTTTCAAATCATCTTTGGCGAGCAATGACCTGCCACTCCGATCCTCGTCGTGCACAATGGGTTTTCTTTCATCAAACCTGTTTCACAATTTTTCCCCCCTGAAGACTCGACTTGAAGACTTGTTTGCACTTTCACCATAAACTTTCTTTGGTGTTTTTCAAAATATTTCTATAGTCTGGACGTTTTTTGACTCGGAAACTGAGTAACACTGCGTATCTCCATATATGGCGGATTTTTGATTGCCGCCGTAATTTTGAATAGCTGTAGAAATAACGCTATTCTACAGCTATTCACGTGACCGCACAGCAACGAGCCTCGGCTCATACTTCGGTGGGGAGGTGAGTGGCCTGCCACACTCGCAATCGCGGTGATGGGGGAGCTGTGCTAGGTGCAGTAAGCAAACATTCTTTACTTTCTGGATGACCCTCGTACTTCATGTTATAGGTATGCAGAGTTTGTTTGCAAAACCGACAATCAACTCTGTGACCCGATTGGTATTATATCTTAAAATCAGCTGGCCATACGATCATGATGGTATTTTACTTCAACTTCATTAAACTCTACGAACAAATAAACTTTGAGGGATTATTTTCTATGTAAATTAATTGATATAAATATTAATACCTACAAACCAGTAAATAAAAATTAACGCACTTTCTCCATGTTTTTTTTCCGAAAACAACTGCTACTTCCGTCCTCTTGTAACATTTCACTTTGACTCAAACTAGCTCATGAGACGAGTCGCCCTCATATGTTTGTCTTGGAATCTAAGTAAAAGCAGATCTATCCAACATCGATTTGGTTGTTTAACGATTCAGACGTAGAAAACAAATTCAAAAAAGTGATGGAATTACACAAATACAGCCATTTTAACCAAGGATTCAATGTATAAACACCATGACTTGGTGATCAAAACCCTCCCTACGTTAAATTCAGCTTATTCAAGACAAAATGAAAATCTACCTCTCTAAAGATAGAATCAACCTTGACTAAGACAACAAGATTACTACTTTTCTCACATAAATCAAATAGTTGCTAAAGGCGGTCCCACACTTCTCGCGAACAGGCCTGAATATTCTGCCGAACATTCTCCCGAATGTTCACTGAACATTCCGTCTCGTATGTATTCAAAAGTTCGTGCAGCTCCCACACTTCCGAATACTCCGAATGCTGCGAATACTCCGAACATTCGGAGTTCGGCCGAGTGTTCGGGCGTGTTTGCGAGAAGTGTGGGACCGCCTTAATACATCATCAACTTTGGCTGGGTAGCGTAGTGGTTATCGTGCTCGCCTCATAATCCGAGGTTCGCCAGATCGATCCTGATCAAAATCGCAAAATTTTGAGAAGGTTCGAAACTGGACCTAGCTGCCATTTGTCATTGGGCTATTAATTAATGATACTTTCTTAGAACAGGTCGACCTTAGATAGTAATAAGACCAGGGTTTGGACCGTTCCCTATCAAAATGTTAAAAATGCCACTGGCGTAGACAGACACAACAAACAATACGCTGCAGGACTTTTCAGCTATTCTAGAAATAGTAAAGGCCTGACCCACGCTGTAATAGCGGACAATTAAGTTGACAGTTAGGATGTAGCCAACAGCATGATTGTACGCTGTCACTGTTGCCATTTTTCCATAGAAAAATATCACTTCAATGTTATTCCGACCAGTTGTTGTGCAGTTTTGGCAATGCAGCACGTCTACTATTGGCTGATCTAGGTTGATAGCCCGGCAAACTACGCCCTCAACTGGCAATTTAATTGTCCGCTATTATAACACACTGTGACATCTTACCATCCGGTCGAGTTTGGTGATGGACTGGTATACCTCCCCCCAGTTGCGGTCGTAATACGTGTAACGGAAGCGTTGCCCCCAGTGGCAGAAGTCGGATGAGATAATAAACAGGTTCTGTGGCTCAGCCAGGTAGCGCGCGAAGATGCGGCCGTAAGCTGCCTCCCGCTCAGGAGTCAGCGACCCCACGAGAACCGGCACTATGGTGAACTGGTCTTTGTACCTGGAGCAAACAGAAACTGTCCTAAGATTTGTCTTCGGTCTGTTGAAAAGTATGATTAACACTAGCTTGGCCGAACAATCCAAATCAATAGAATGGGCCGTTACCTTTTCGATTTGAGTGCAGCTTTATGTTTTTTTTTATTCATAAACTATTCAATGCAGGAGAAGCAAAATCGAAGTAAAAACATCATTGGGCTTGGAAGTAATTTTCCATTGTTTTTTGGAGTAATTTTCCATTGTCATGGTGAGAAGAATCTCTCGGCCTTCAAAACCCAGATGATTGATTATGTATTTCATAACGGTAAGTCATTTGTTATTCTACAACTGTATTAGCTTGCACGAGAATAATCTGATGGTATTAGGCCCCCTCACCTCCCATTTCCCAACATATTTTTCATTTGCCAAATCGTAACGTACGTGTCTCACCATATGATCTACCGTAAACACATAATTTGGTAACATTGCCTAAACTGCTATCAAACCACTTTTGTCCGAGCTACAACAAGGGCTCCATTTCTGTGACTGAATAAACAGTTTGGCACTGCTACAAAACATTTGTAAACTCAGTTTATACTTCCAAATTTATAAATCAGACATTGTGCTCCTCGAGTATCGTGTTGAGACGCAGGACAAAATGATCATAAATCGGGACATGTGGCAACCCTGGCTCCTCTCGTTCAGAAATAAACGCCTAAATATCTAAAATAGCAATACCCATAGATACAGGGTGTGGCAAAAGTCAGCGTACCGCTGCAGGCCGGTGAGATTGTTTATCTCTCACGCTATTAATATCTCTCACTTTCACTCCTTATCTAATCTAATGTCAAGTCAGGGTTTATTTTGTCTTAGTTTATTCTTTATCGATGATTCTTTGTTTTGTCAGTATACCACCTGTGACCGTGAAGTGAAGTTGGTGAGTGTAGTGCTTGTTTTATTAACTTCTATACATTAGTGTTTATAATAATGAATCACAAACTATCTTTAGACCAACGAGTATTTCTTTTGAAAAATTTGTGGAAATTTGATCGTAATTTTACATATGTTATTGCAGCATTCGAACAACAGTTTCCTGGAGCACAACCTCCTAGACGGCAAGCAATTTATAAATTAAACAAGAGGTTTGAACAGACAGTTCAGTAAATGATTTACCGCGAAGTGGTCGCCCTAGGTCAGTTCGTACCCTTGTAAACATGGAAATTATTGCTGAAACATTTGTCAAATCCCCACAAAAATCTGCGAGAAAGGCCTCTAATGAACTTGATATTTCAGAGAGAAGCCTTAGGAGAATGTCAAATTCTGATTTAAAATTGAAGCCGTACAGGCCAAAGCTATTGCAAGCGCTTCACGAAGACGACCCAGACCGCCGCGTTGAATTTTGTGAGCAATACGTAATAAGACAGGAAGCCGATAACAATTTTTATAAACAAATATTATGGCCAGATGAAGCTACTTTCAAACTGAATGGTCGGATTAACCGGCACAATTGTGTTTATTGGGCCGCCGAAAACCCTCACGCCGTGAACTCACGAGTTGAATGTCCCAGGAGTTACAGTTTGGGCCGGGATTTGGAGTGGAGGTGTGATAGGACCTTACTCTTATGATGGCACTGTGAATGTGGAAAATTACCTGGAAATGCTACATCAAGTGTTATTAGAATTGAAAAACAGCCCCATTTTTGAACAGTTGTGTCGTCGTTCGATTATTTGGCAGCAAGACGGAGCACCTCCGCACTACGGCCTTAATGTTCGAGCCTTTTTAAATGATAACTTCACGGAATGGATAGGAAGAAGAGGAACTATTGATTGGCCAGCTAGGTCTCCAGACTTAACTCCGTGCGATTTTAGTATGTGGGGTTTGTTAAAAGAAAACGTGTTTTCGGAGAAACCTCAAAGTTTAGAACATTTAAAAGAACTGATAACGGAACTTTTTGATGTTATATTCACACCACAACTATGCAAACAAATTTGCAAATCAGTGTTGGAAAGGTGCTACATGTGTATAGACAATGGAGGTGGTCACTTTGAGCAGCTTCTCTAACAGGTACTTAAAATAATACTGTTATATAACACTGTTATAGTTATGTTTAATACTAGCTGTAGTTTAGCTGCACTTTCGGTACGCTGACTTTTGCCGTACCCTGTATATTCCACTGATAATGAACATGTCGATATATTTAGACCACTAATAATTTAATGATCAGCAATAAATATTGTTTTTGCATTTCGCTGTTTAAAAATAAATAAAAGACCTACAATAATATTTAGTATTACATAAATAACCATAACGATGTGCCTAGTGTTAAAATAAATCATCCAATCGTGCACAAGTCCATCTAACAAAGCAACAAGCATCTTATCTAAGAAGACTGGACACATAGCAAAGGTTTCCAGGTAAAAAGTTACAAAAATAAGATTAAGATACACAAATATGTGACCACACGTTATATCATGAAGAGATATAACTGACCTTTCTTCTAAAAATTATTTATGGGTCCACTTTTGGCATTAACTGGGGGACGAGTTGTGGACAATTGTTAGGCATATTACAGTAAAAATACCAAAATATTCATACTCTTCCATTATCTTGGCTATAAACGGAAGATGCATTTCGATGCTGTGTTCGTCCTCGTCCACATCTAGGTTCATCCGATCGAACTGTCCGGCAGCGTCCAACTCCGCGTAAACTGCAACAAGACAAACATCAAACTCAAATTTGTTTATTGCCATAAAAACTACACAATATATCATTGACAAATTCGGTCGACATTCGGACATTTCGGTCATTCGACATTCGGTCCACATTTTGCTTTATTGGTCTTTGACAAGAACTCATGTTGCTGACAAACATCACAATGAAGCCATTGGGCATTGGGTTTAAGTTAGCTAAAAGAAAATATAACGAGTTGTTTTGGAAAAACCTTCAAAATTCAAAACAAATCCTGATATATATTGTTCATTAATTCAATCAAAAATCATTGTTTTTGTTATCTTGATAGTATTTTACTAACCTATATTAAAAACCACAGCAAATAGTTTATAATAAGATAATCTTATATATTATTTCTCTAGCCTGTTTTTCTGTCAGGAGTAAGGAGAGATCTTCCTTATTCCTTTATCAAATTCCATGATTTACCCCTCATTTTAAAGCTTATTGTGCCTGCTATTGACAAAAAATAGACCCACGGTCTAAAAATGTACCGCTTCTCGGAAATTTGAACAATATGAAAGATAAATAAAGGGAATAGTTTGTTTTGACAGGAGCGAAAATGTAAACAAAAGAACATCTGATCAACTGACAAGATTTGGTTCGCAGTGTGGAATTCCGCACGGGTCGACTAGTTTATTATATTTGGGTTTGGAAGGAAAAGTAGCCTATATCTGGTTTGGGCAAGGAAAGTACAGTATGTCAGTTCTTTATTGAGATATTTGTCACTAAGCTGAGACATCTTTTAAACCTGTTTGTTCTGAAATGCCCATAAGCACAATTGAATTTGACAAAAAATATGACTTATCAGCCTTTGCTATCTACTCAGTGTTGTTTTTAAAAATATAAAATTGACAGCATTGTTTTACCCTGATTGAGATATGGAATAACTCTTTTGGGTAACAACAGTGGTTAATTTTATTTTTTATCTGGCAAGAGAAAACTTTAGAATTATTAAGTATGTTTCGGAAGAAGGGAGTTGTTCACCAATATTTAAAGAGCTTAAAATAATGACCATTCCTAGTATTTTTATATAAGGTACAAGGTCTGTTTAGCAGATATCTTAAACAAACTTTGGATAGCTTTACTAGTAGGCAGTACACAACACACACTCACCACCAGAACAAATATATTTTGGAACTGCCATCTATAAGATTAGAAAAATCTAGAAGCAGCCATATGTTAATGAAAATAAAATCATTCCATAAATCACAGAAGCATGAAATGAAAGCTTAAAGGTTTACTCATTTTACAGAACTAGCATTTTAAATAGAGCATTTTATACTGTAAATGAGAACTTCGCCTTTGATATTCATTGTTTAAGATTTTTTTTTTAGTAACCAATGTTTTGATATTGTGAGCATTTCACAACTATGTGAGGGCACAATTTCAACATGTGTTTGTTATTCAACCTTATAATTATTGTAACTCGGTTGACAAATGCATGTATTCTTAACGTAAAACTCTTGAATCTTGAAAATGATATAGTTAAACCCAGAAAATGTTGAGGGAAGAGACCAAATACCTTGAGTATCGATGCGGAGATCGTACAGAGGAGTTCTATACTTGACGGCGGACGAGAGAGCACAACCAGCGAGCCGGACATGATGGGACGGGCCGAGGATGAAGATCCGCTGACTGCGTGACAAATTACAAATTCAATTCAATTCAATTCAGATTTCTTTATTCATAATGATACTCTTGTATACATAGAATAGTGTCAACAACAAGTAGAACTATATACAATAAGTACTACAAAATACAAGTATTAAATATGAGTACTATACAAAATAAACTGAGGCATGATTCATATATAAAATAAAAATACATTAAAATAGTGTCACTTACGATTAAAACATCATAATCCCGAATCAATTAAAATTTTTTACCCGTTTAAAAGTCACCCAATTCATATACAGCTAAATCAATCAAATAATCCTTTAATTTTCGTTTAAACTTTGGATGACTAATTTCATTTTTTATACAATCTGGTATTTTTCTTAAAAACTTTTTTCCTGCAAAAGACACTTTATTTTTGAAAATTTCTAATTTATGATGGGGAATGGGTTCAATTTTTTTTCTAGTATTGTATTGATGCACTGGGATAAATTCATTATTCTGATTATTCCTGACATGCATGATTGTATCAAAGATATATAGTCCATGAACGGTCATGATTTTTAGTTGTTTAAAATATTCCTGGGCTGAGTCTTGAGTTTTTAGTTGTAAAATAATTCTAATTGCTTTTTTTTTAATTTTTAACATACTATTCAAATTTTCTTTTGTTGTGGAGCCATATATACATATTCCATATGCAATATGACTGTGAATAAGAGCGAAATATATACTACGCAAAACATCAATGTTGCACAGTTTGGACATTGTTCAAACTATTTACTGTTTACATAATACCTGGTACAGAACAATGTTATTAACACAATACGTTTGTCTATCTTTACATAGTTGTAATCAGACTCATTTAGAATAAACAATACAAAATAACCGATAAAATATAAATTCATACAATAAATCAGTCTAGGACTAATAAAGATAATATTCAAACGAAACAACTTTATTTACTTAGAATTTACTCACTTTTGAATTTTACTGATGGTTGATTATGATTGTAATTCCCTTAATACCCCTAATAGTTTTTATTATAATCTGAAAATTGTTAATAACTTTAAACTCAAATAAAATGGAGAATTGTGAAAAATATTTGTACGATTGATAGGATACTGAAAATGTGTAGACTGAAATTTAATGTTAAATGTATGCCAACTATTTTTAGTGAATTTCCTATGGAAAGTGAACTATTAGCATGACCCGCACGGTGAAACTTAAGCCCGGGACCACCATAGAAGTTCCTAACGTGACCCCCTGAACACGTTTTGGGGGGTCGTTCAAAATTATATATATATATATATATATATATATATATATATATATATATATGTGTGTTTGCAATCTAGCGGTCACATTTTTTGTCCGATTTACTTCAAATTTGGTAGGGACGTTCCTTTCTGTAATCAGTTGGACAAGTTCGTTGGGCAAAACAATCGGAAAACTCTAAACCCCTTTTTTGGGGGATTAATCATTCAAATTTTGAGTTTTTGGGCCCAAAAAGGGTCATAAAAGCCCCAGATGTAAAATCGATGGATGTTAAAAGATGGGAATTGAAAAGGCAAAAGTTTTAAGCCCTCTCTCGTCATTCTAGCATAAATATTTACCGAGTTATTAAAGAAAATGTGTATTGACTAAACACAGTACGTTGTCTTACGGGGTTTTATACTAGAAAAGCCTGTTATTCCTTTGTTAGAGTACTTTTATCATCCCCAGCAACCTCACGCCTACTTTTAAGCCTGTCTGGACCTTCTCCTAACCTTATAATGCGCAAAATTGTATTCCCAGCTTTACAAGTAAATGAAACCTAGAGTATCAGAACAGCCAAAAAATCAATGTTTTCAGATTTCAATAAGAATTGGACAAATGTATGTTTTTACACTGAGTTTGAGTTTTAAAAGTTGTTATGTGGAAATTCACTTCCCTCACGTCAGCGTGCTGCGTGCGAACTCGTTATAATTAATGTTGATATTATTTCATAAAAAAACATTCATAAAGGTCTTATAAATATTAAGTCAAGGTAGAGGTAACTTATCGAGTTTTTTAAAATAATCATTCACAGTGTGTAAGAGCATCCTCTTACAAACAAACAAGAGCATTCCTACTTTGACATTAGACTTTGTACTAAGCTCAACTTTTAAGAGGATGTTGGAGACAAGGTGCTGCTGATCAGGCACAAGTTGTGGCGGACCTTGGACAGGGTCTACCAAGTTAAAGGCAACAAAAGAGAGGACTTCTGAGACTTTTTATGACACTTGGAGGACCCAGCGGGATTTCTCACGCTAAAATGTAGATAGGCAAGCGCTAAAATATTAAAAGAGAAATATATTTATAGTATTTACATTTACAGTAAACCAGCTAAATATGTGGTTATAAAATAGACCATGGCAACCAAGAATTTAAAACTAGTAAGGTTAAGAATACTTAGTAGCATGAAAATTTGGAAATTTGTAGCACCGTGAAGAAACTCAAGGGATTTTTTTAAAGAATATCAAAAAGGAGGACCTTGAACACTGTGGGACTTTTTTGTGTTTCTTATAGGGATGAGTCGATTCTCGATACCACCGATTCTTGGACATTGGTATCGGTATCGAGATTTATTCGTTCAATGTCGATAATATAGATACTATAGATACCCCCGCCGTTTACCCACGCTACGCAGCGCACGGGAAGAGATACTCCCGGCGTTTACCCGCGCTACAAAAGGCCTGGGGAGTGTTTGGGTCGGCGGAAAAAAATCTTACCTTGGAGATAAGAAAGGAAGGGGGATGGGAGGGGAAGGGTTGGGTCCAGTTGAAAGCAATGAATCAGTCGGCTGACCAACATTATTGCTTTGAGTCATTACAAAACCAAGTTTTCATTACTGTTTCAAAACAGTTGTCATTAACAATACTGTGCATCTTACAACCAAGTTTTTCTCATTATGAATTTATAATAAATAGTTTTTGTTTTCTATGTTGCTATAACATATTAGTGAAATTAACATTAAATTATATACAATATTGCACTAAAAAATTGGTTTGATAATTAACTACAAAATACTACTAAATAATTTTAATTGTACCTAACATAAATTTGTACCGGTAACTGTTTTTAACAATAGTTTTAACAACTATAGGTTCTGAAAAATCATAGGTATCAATGGTATCAGTATCGAGAATCGATTTTTCTAGTATCGGTATCGAGAATCGATAAATTTTGGTATCGACTCATCCCTAGTTTCTTATGTAAAGCTGCATTGATTGGGTTTTGTTTTTAATCCTAAATTACGCCCCCAGGCTAACCTACATTTCAGAATGTAAACAGTGTGGTCATTAGAATAATGTGTCCAAATCGACAACCTATAGATATGTTTATTATGTATTTATTTGGACTTTACCCATCGCTTCTAGTGTTTAAAACGGCTCTTCCCCCTCCACTACCGCTAGCCGCTAGTGTAGTGCGTGGTGCGGTAGTGAGTGGACGTGTGAGCGTAGTTTTCCTGTTTTACTGTTAGCATGGAGGCAGCGATGCAGAACTGATAACGCATTATTAGTTTTTAATTTGTTCTGGTTTAATACATGTTGTGTTAGTGTATTGTATTTTTTTACCTGTATTTGTTAGTTTTGTGTTTGTGTAAATTAAAATGTAAGGAAACTACAGATAAAAAGAATTTAGGTTAGTTAGTGTATGTAATTTATATTTGATTGTAAGAAGGGTTCACTTTATAATGGTAGGGGTTTTTTTACCTCTCGAAACATATTTTAATTTGAAACACTAGATAGGTAAAGTCGAAATAAATCAATAATAAATTCAAATCCATGGCTATTATGAGTTTAAAAAATATAGAAATATGTATTACTAGGCCCCGGAAGGGGTGCATATTTCATAACAGGTGATCAAAGCACAGGCAAAACAGTGGCATAAATACCCCCGTCGCAGCAAACCTGCATACTCAGCGAATTTCCAATGAATATATAACATAACACATTAAAACACTTAACAGGATTCATAAGAAATGTATTCACAAACAAGCAATATTTAAAATATTAATTATTCTCTATAAGAATAACATTGGGGATGAGTACGCATGTTTGCTGCAACAAGGCACACAAAATAATGGGTTTTTATGCAAATATCAATAGAACTCATCTTAGTGAAGTCACATACCAAGTTTCATCCATATACATTCATAAATAAGCGATATATAACATTTTAAGTAATTTCCATAAGAATAACATGGTGACCAAGTACCTAGGTTTGCTGCTACAGGAAACATTGGCGAAAAATTGTTTTTTTGTGCAAACAACAATAAACCACAACCAGATGAAGCCATATACAAAATTTCGCCAGTTTATGTTCATAAATAAGCGAGATATAGAATTTTTCTTTTTCTCCATAATAATAACATTAGACAACGTACTGTGTTTAGCACTTTCAATATCTCGGTAACCAATTGACGTAGAGCAATGATCAAAATACCAAATTGTTTGTTTTTTTAAGCTGAATTCAATGGTATAAATTAAAATTTGATTTAAATTAAAATTCCATGTGAAAACCCAAAAAAACACATTTTTGGGGTACAAAACCCCCCAAAAACCCCCCTTCGGATGGTGCGATTCATCTGGTTTTCGAACTCGTTCAAATAAATGGTACTTTACACATTTGTACCAAATTTCATTAAGATCGGACCTTTTTTACGAGAGTTATCGTGCTTACGGACACATATATATATATATATATAAATATATGTGTATATATATATATATATATATATATATATACATATATAAAAATTTGAACGAATGGTGTTTTTGGCATCTGGGGACCTCAAAATGAAAAGTTATCATGGTCTCTGGCTTAAGTCTTACCATGAGACCTATGGTAATAGCTTCTTCCCTCTAGGGGAAATTCGCTAAAAGGACAAATAACAAAATATTCCTCAATCAGCAGTAGCCTAGGATTTTATATTGTTTTAACATTAATCAGGTGAGTGAGCCAAGCTCTTAGGCCCACTTAGTTAACCAATCAAGGTCGAGAAGCACATTTCTTATAGAAATTATTTAGTTCATTCATATTCACTCCATGGAAAGACATTCATTGGCCATTTTTCAACATGAAGACAAAAAGCATTTAATTTACAATAACAAATAGAGAATTTGTTTTTCCAGCCGCCTCACAAAAAACCCTAAGCCGCCTTAGGGTAAAGCCCTAGGGTATTTTAAAAGTTAAGTTAAACAGCATATGTCAGAGGTATTATATCTACATAGCTGGATGGATGGGAGACGGTTTGCTTATTAAAATATAATTCACAAGATAGAAAATGTGTTTAAATTGATACAGTGACAATTCAGAAGGTGGGGGGGGTTGAGAGGCAAGGTTCGTAGAGCTTTCAGACCAGGTGTGCTGAGTCGATCTATTTAAGGTTTTCTACTTAAGCGGAAGAGACCTCGTAAAAACAGCTAGAAGGTCACGTTATCACCAATCCAATCTGCAGTGTTGCTGGAAGCACGATATTTATCGTACGCGTACCGTATTTTCCTCATCAGTGTAATTAGAATTAACATTGTTTAACTGCTTACATTCTGTGATAAGCTGTTATTTTATGAAACTAATATATTGTTTTTATTTATTTGTATTATTAGATTAATCGATTAAGGGTTTAAATTTTCTTTCTGCATGTCCAGTGGCAATTTAAAAATAGCTGTACCATTATTATACCCTTAAGGTTGGTAACACTTTATGGTATGTTGTTGATTTATGAATCAGCTGGACGCCCTCGTAAGACATCTTTGCTGCAAACATTACTCTTAGGTGTAAATAAGCACACCTGGTCTGAAAGCTCTACGAACCTTGGTTGAGAAGTACTTACACCACAGCTGGGCTAATCTGCCGGTATGCGAAGGCACTGCAGGCTCCACAGTACTGGTAACCCGCGTGTCTGAAAACATTCCCTTTCTAAAATACACTGAGTTGGATGGATATATTACTCCAAAACCAATCACTGAATATTTTAACAGTGTGATAGAATAATGTTTGCCGAACGAACAGATTACAAGGAAATACTGTCAATATAAAGCAAATAGCTTCTTAATTATCATTGTACGCGTTATTAATAATAATAATATAAAGCAAACTGGTAAAAGCTTCCACTCAAACAAGTGTGCTTAGTTCCCTCGTAATTTGGAAAGCAAATAAAAGAAAGTTGCACCAAACAATTATACCAAAAAATACTTGATTTTTTTGCTTATTTTGATACAGCTGGTTGTATCAAAACAACAATGATTGGATGGTAGTGTTTTACAAAATGAGGTCAGAAATCAGAAATCTTTATCAACCAGTGATCATAGTATCACATGAAATAGGTTTTGTCAAACTTAAAGCTAATCACATTCAGAAATAGTATATGTATACATATACATCAAAGACATTATAAAATAATAAAAAACAAACAATTCAAAAATTGTTATAGTAGAACAATTAATCTAAGTAAAATCTACAGTAACGTCAGAGTTTAAAAATTCATTAAGACAGTAAAATCGATTTTCTAACAACCAACTGTAAAAACGTGTTTTAAAAATACTTAAAGGTGGAGTTCTAGCTGATATCGGTATTAAAAAAATGTACACAGTTTACCTTGTGCGATTCACCCGTTTTGGTTAATCTATGCTGTGGTATAAGTCTCATTTTACCTCTTACGGGATGTAATAAAAGACGTCTTACAACACTTAAGATATATTTACACTTATACTGATTCATATACAGACAGTAAACATATAAAAGATGGTACTAGGCTATCGATTTCGACAAGTCACACCAGTCATCATCAGGCCAATCCTGATGATGACTGATAAAAATGTCGTTTTACCTCTTGTGTTGTGGTTGTGAATATTTTCTCTAATAATAAATGCATCTATGTTTTGTTTAATGTGCAATAATGAACAAAGAATATATAAATTTACCACAGTTTGAATTTTAAGTTTGATGATCAAGGGGCGACAGTGCCACAGGGCCAGCCCTACACATGTTGTGAGTTACTTTCTTTTGAATCAGTAGAATGTCATTGACAAGAGGACAATGACCCCACAAAAGCAAGCCGTAAGTTAGATGTGACTTAAAAAGCTCAAAATACGCAGTTCTAAGGTATTCACTTGAGACTATATCCCTTAATTTCCAAATAAGATAACTTACCCTAGATATTTTCTTACAAAGATGATCAATGTGCGCTCCCCAATTTAATTTTGAGTCGATGATAACTCCTAAAATTTTTACTGTTTTATTTTCTGTATTTTTACATAAGCTTAAAAGGATTGATTGAGTTTTTTATTGATTGCAAAAAGGTTTATTGGCAGTGGACCAGTCAGCAGCAATATCAAGAGCAGAATCAGCCATCCCTTGTAATACAAAGAGGTCTTTATGTTTAGAAAGTAACGTTGTGTCATCTGCATAGCACATTACTGAATTAGAAATAACATTTGATGGCAAGTCATTTATTGCTATGATGAAGAAAAATGGGCCCAGAACTGAGCCCTGCGGAATACCCAGCCTAACATCCTTTAGTGAAGAGGAATTATTACTGATTGAGACATACTGTTTTCTATTACTCAAATAGGATTCATTTACTTTTAATGAATCATTTTTTATTCCATAAATTTCTAATTTCATCAATAGTCAAATGGGATGCAATCAAATGCCTTGCTTAAATCGTACAATGATAGCATAACTGAGTTTTTGTCTTCAAAAGCATCTAAGGTTTCATTTATAATTTGAAGTACAGCAGATGTTGTGTTTCTACCCTTACGGAAACCAAATTGATTATTTGTTAAAAGATTGTGGCTTTCAAAATAACAACTCAACTGACTATAAATCAGGGATTCAAAGATTTTTGAAAAAATGGTACAATAGAAATCTGACAGTAATTTTGCGGTAGGTTTATTTCACCTTTTTTGAAAACAGGAATTACTTTTGAAATTTTTAACAAATCAGGGAAATAACCAAGTTCCTGAAACCTGAAACCAAGCATTTACTGAAAATGAATGAGAGAGGCTCACAAATAAGATGAATGGTTTTCTTAATGATGTAATTTGATAGCCAATAGCAGTCTAACTTTTGGAGTTTGAAAATTTGGAAACAATCAAAACTATCTGTTCGGGTATGATTCTATTCCAGCTGAATATAGTTTGGTTCACAGGTTGCAATTTTAGAAATTCACTGGCATTATATTTGTCAGACATAATCTTATTACTAAGATTTCCAACAGAATCTATAAAAAAGTAATTTAATTCATTAGAAACAAGTGGGATGTCCTGAGTGTGCGTGGGGGAACAGTCTTGAGAAATTATATCCCAGACGGCTCTTTACATTTATTAGGGGCATTTTCAATATACCTTTCACAAGCGCTTTTCTTTGCAAGAACTAATTTACTCCTATAAAGCTTTTTACACTCGATATATGCTTTGTGGGCATTGTTGGTGAGCTTAGATCCACACCTGTACAAGTTTTTATAAATAGTGTTTAAAGAAAGCATTCTATCTCCAATTTCTTTCAACTCAGTGGTATACCAGCTAATTTTCTTTGTTTTAAATTTATTTTTACAACTTTTGTTAACTAAAGGAGAACATTGGTGCCATAAGTTAACATATATTGTAAAAAAGGTCATAAATAAATTGTGAATATCAAAGTCTTCAGTCTGACAATCAGAAATGAAGCCCCAATCAAGATGTTCCAAACTCTCAACAAATGCTTCTATGTATTCTTCTTTGTACTGCCTTATTAGTACGTTTTGATCTTTATATATAGGCCTATTATGTTGAGACTTAAATTCCAAAGTAGACAAATAAAAATACTTGAAGAGTATAGGATCGTGGTCAGCAAAACAACCACGTACAACATCAGCAGAGAAGTTATTCACTAGAAAAATTAACAATCACATTATCAATACAAGCATTCATTCGAGTGGGCTTTTTATTAATTGAGCAAAATAAATTTAGAGATCTTAACAGATTAGAAAAAACAACCGATTCACGTTCACGTATATCAACAAATTTGATGTTAAAATCACCACAAAATGCAAGTTTTGATTTATATTTCTGTAAATGTATTACTTCTTCAAATTTTTCAAAGAAAACATTTACATCACCACTAGGAGATCGATATAAACTAACAATAATTAAATTAAGATCTTTCAAACTGATACAACTAAATTCACAATTTAATTCTGAATTGAACTCGCCTAAATCAATTTTGGAAAAATTTAGACCATTACGTATGAAAATGCCTGCTCCAACATTTTTTCTGATGCTTCTGAGGTTAAGAGAAGAACCAGACCAACACTAAATCCCCATAAGGTAGATTTGTAGTGTGATGTCAATTATAATTTTCTTTTATATACTGGGGCATATTTGTGCTAGAATGCAGAGAGAAGATTCTTCAAGTTCTACATTTTTTCACACAGGATGTATTTGACCCAGGAGGAAGGGAGCCCCTTTAAAAACCCACAGTAAGTGCTCAGATTAGGGAATCCAATCCCGGATGATATTTTAAATCTCAGGATTTCAGGGTTACATTGAATAATCCCAGGATCCCGGGATTTATAACATTGTAATCTATATAGGCAATTTTGTACACATTTGGAATCTATTTAATCAGATAGCTGATACGAAACACTATTTATACATTGTTCAAAATGTTAAAAAATTCATTTTTGCGTTAAAATCACTTTTTGAATACTTAAACAATTTAAATTAACTTTTTCTGTCAGTGATCCTATTCATCCTCAATATAGGCACAAACCGCCCACGCTGCTTGCCGAGTCGTCGTCATTAGTCTGGCCAAACATCATGTCAGTTTACAGTTTTTTAATTCTTTGGTATTTCGTGCGTCCGTGTCATGTTTGTTTAATGCATTGTGTTTTTAATATTTTTAGTTTTAGTTTTTCGGTCTATCTACGCCAGTGGCATGTTTTTAAACATTTTGATAGGGAACGGTCCAAACCCTGGTCTTGTTACTTCTTGTTATTCTATAATCTTTTGTGAGTGAATGACATAGATGACTTGTAGCCTGAAAATAAGGTTATAAACCACCTCGAAACCGGTACCTATTTTGAGGACGAAAGGGATCACTGACGGAAAAAGTAATGTAAACCATTTGTCTCATTGACCTATGCATGCCGTACAGAGTGTAGTTTTGAGTGACTGATATTAGCCATGGTAAATTCTTGTACCACAAACACACCTTAGACCTTAACGCAAAACTATTGCTCAGTAGATATTTATAAAACTATTGGACCAACACTCTTGGTTCTATCTTGTCTAATGATGGAACTGGATATTGAACTGAAGCTTTACTCAGTGTTTATTCTGGAAATATTAACAAATGTATTTATCTTTCATGATCCATAAAATTGATAAATAAAATATTTAAAAACATATTATATAGGCCTAGAATGAAAAATATTACATTTTGACAAATGAATTACAATTATTAATTGTGTTTATAATATTCAAAAACCTTCTTTATATCAATATTTTGACATATTTTCATAATCCGGAAAATCCCGGGATTGGAACCTGAAATCCCGGGATTTCTAAGAGACAAAATTCTGTCAGGGTCCCGGGATTGGATTCCCTAGCTCAGATACTCCACCAAATGGATTTTGAAGCAAATTTTAAAAAGTATATGGTTGTCTCAAGAATTTATAGGCTAACAATCTTCTTTATATTTCATGGAACAAAGTAATAGTAATACCTACTGATTGCTAGGGTTTCACAGGAGAAAGTATGTGTCAATTTTTTAATCTGTTTATTTGAATTGAGAATAATGCCAAAGGATAAAACTTTTTCAGACATTGTTACATTATTACATATAACATTATTACTTATTCAGTCACTAACCTTAATCAAAATCAAAATTTAAGACTCTTTGTTTTCAAAACTTCAAGATTTGTAATGGAGTAAATACAGATTCAAAACAGCAGTTTACAATCAATTCAATGAAAGGGTGTCTCTCCATCATAGGAGAGTAACCTAGCCACCAGGCTAGACCATATAAACATGGTTTTGTGCAACATATTACTGTTTGACATATACAAAAATAGACAACTTTTATTTTTAAATCCAAAATAGGTTCTGAAACCCCAAATACGCCTGTAGGACCTACTGTTTTATACACATAATAATTAGTGTCTTCTAGTTCATGTACAAGTGGTCATGGGTTTGGTTTTTTGAGTAGTCAAATAACTTCTTCTAAAAGGCTTAGACAGTTTTTAAAAACTGGTACAGACGAGCAAAATGGAGTGAAATAAAAAATATAGCCTACATGACGAAGTTTTACGTACGGGGCAATGATAGCACGAGCAGGTCCATGTATCAAGTCAGCAGCATTCAGCCAGTTCTCCAACTGTTTGTTGAGTTCTTTACCTACAAAAAAAAATAGTTTAAAGAACACGAGAATTTCCTATGCGCAGCTTGTGCATCCCATTTTGAGAAGCGAGAATAGTATAACAATGACAGTCTGTAGTTAGATAGCCTATAATCCTTATAACAGCTGTTTATTAAATTTAACTAAGAAAAACAAGTCACATAAACCAAATAAAACTCTCCTCCATATGATTAACTTGGAAGACCTGAGGGGCAGAGCCCTGAGGCCAAAATCGAAAATCTAAAGCCAGTTTGAACATCTGCACAACTATACATGCGTTTTAGTGTATAATATGTGGGGATAAATCTTTCAACCAAAAAGCCCTATTATTGTTTACAAAGTTTGAATGTAGTGTATTAATACAATAGATTTAATTATACAAATTAACTGAATAAAAGAAATTTAATTTTTGTTAATCAAGATAGGGAATGTACGAGATGTTAGTTAGTGATCCTTCCTATTATTCTTTACTCTTATAATACTAGAAAGAACACACTACATGGGGGCTTCATCACTGTTTATTCATGTTTTGATTTGCTGGAAAAACTTTATAACTTCAACTGCAATCAGGCATAAAATTTGCTACAATTTTATTCTTTTGGGCTTAGCTCCATTTTCCTTCAAAGTTTCCATCCTATTAATTTTTAAGAGAAGATTGTATTTGATCAGATGGTAATTTTTAATAAAGGTTGGTTAAGGGCTTTAGAAGAGTTCAGCTTAAGCTCATTCAGGAGAAAGGAGGGGGGAGAAGATTGAGGATTTTTACTCTAAGCATAAAAACACGGGGGATTAAAGATCTTTTGACTAGATCTTTCTCCTTAGGGTAAAAAAAAATAAAATGGCTATATGTGATTGTAAAGAGATTAGTATCCAACCAAGCAGAAGAATCGGCTAAATATGGTAAAATAACCTATGCTATTAACCAAAAATCAATATCAAAATATATTTTTACTCTACGGCAATTTGTTCTCAAACCTCAGAAAAGTGAGGAAAGCTCCATCAAATGTCTATTATTTAAGCGGCAGGAGGGTTGAAATGGGGTAAAATAGGGTTTTTCAAAGTTTTCATTATATTCCTAAAGAAATATTAGGTATAGTGCAATTTCCAACATTTGCAAAATTCATCTAATAGACTATTTCATTTTAAACAACAATTTTGCCACGGATTATTTGCTCCAGACCATACTTACGGAAATATAGGCTAAAAAATATAAAATGCAATTGTTTTCATAACTAAGCGAAAAATTATGCTATTTGCAAAGAAAACGATGTTCTCATTTCATGTGTTTTAAACATGATTTTGTTCTCTTTTCACAGGGAAATGGGTGTGCACAGATTTCAATGAAACTCTTTTTCTTTGTTTTTCTTACGTGGGAATTTTACAGGCTATTTTACTTGGCTCTTTCTAATCCACCAATAAAGCTCCACCGTCTAATATTATAAACCAGATGACGACTTAAGAATATTAATTCCATAAACAGCTGTTGTGCTTATTTAAAGTGTTGAGTGAAAATTGGTAATAAATAACAGAATCACACAGAGTGGACATCTTATCTAGGCCCACATCTACATTTGCCAAATATCACTCATTTACTGACTGACCTAAAGATCACTGAACTTAAAAAACAACAATGCCTAAAAAAGATGAAATGTTGCATGGTAGCTAGTCCCCCTTATGATGCAGACGTGCAATAAGGCTGTATTTAAAAAATCGTATAGGGCTCGGTCCTACTGGACTTTTACGGCAGCAATCTTATAAGCATCAGTGTTTGCTGGACCTTTTGAGCTGGAATTTGGTAGGAACATAGCTACCAACACATGCCAACTCCCGTTCCAATAATGTTTTAGGGCTCTGCCACCTGACACTCAAAATACAAATTTTAACCATCCCGCACCAAATACTAGACTTATTTAGCTACAATTTGATAGAAAGATAGCTGATAGCTCAATGTAGAAGCAGACACATGTCTAATCCAGATAATAATTGCACCATATATTTAAATTACAGTACCGTAAGTACTTTGTTATACAGAATAACTTAGGCTATTGCGTTTTCTTGAATCCTCTTCGGACTAAAATTTGTCAATCGCCTCCTGCTCCTGCCTCGCAATGTTTCCTTTAGAAGGCAAATTCATCCTTTGTTAATAATGTTTAAATCTGTAAGGATTTCAAATAATATTTGAGATAGCTTTAAAATAAAACTAGGCCTAACGTAAATTTTAGCCTTTTTCCATGGACTTAATTATTTTGATAAAATATTAGTTTTCCCCTAATTTATAAGAAAACATGTTTGAATCTAAAACAGTTCTGTTAAAAAGTTGTTTAAACAACCTAAAAACACTCTCATAGAAATAACATGTTTAAAATTTCCTTGGAGAGATGACCTCCTGAAACTTATGTTCAGGTAAGATATAGTTTACTTAGGATGAAGAACAAAGGGGGATTTTAGGAGGCTTAGTTAGGAATTTAGTACCGTAAAATTATTCTAAAGTTAGGGACATTGCTGACAAATGAGTCAACTTAACTGATACGTTGTGTCCCACACACTCACACTCGTGTTGTTGTCCATATTTTTTTGACCAGGCAGAACTCTGAAAGGATTTGAAAACATGATGACTCGCCCAATGTCTTTTCCATCTTGTTTTGCTATAACAGCTTTATTTGGTCGTAAACAAATTAGTATAGGCCTACCAATAGTTTTTAACACAATATTACTGTACATACTTTATATACAACTTACTTTGTACATTATTAATATGAGAGGTGCTTAAGGTTTATTTAACTGTTACGTGTCAAACAGGTCCAATTGATATAAAATCTATACTGCTTTAAAATAGTAAAAATATTATTTAAACTAGGTAAGACAAAGATTATACTGATGAAACACCTATAAAAATGTATGTATCTTCTTATGTATTGTGCCAATAACATACTGTTTTCCTCCTTATCATTATAAGCCTAGTGTCTTGTTCCATTGTTCGTTCTTGATTGTGTTATTTACCTCATTAATTTATATCTGTAAAAAATCTTCTTTTTACAATAAACTACCTAGGAGCTGGGCTATAACGAAGCTGCAATTTTATACCCAACCAGACAATCACTGAACCAAAGATGTTTGTATTTTGTTACAAAACAGGTCTAAAATGTATCTTTCAGGATTTCCAACTATTACATATAGGAATTAGGACAATAGGACAAGTCATTGCACTACAGCCTAGAATTCTAGACCTACCAGCACAATAGGCCTGCAGTATTTTAGAAACCTGAGTTATGAACAAGAATAATAAATTGCATAAATTCAAGATAAATTAAAACCTGCTCAATTCATGATTACTTAGTCAAATGAACTGCAAAACTTCAAAGTTTAAAAGTAGGTTAGATGACTTCTCCAACTTACTGGAATCAGAATACCAACTTCCTGAATGAGTAGCTCGTCTTGCAGCCATTGTAAATGGTTTTTCCCTAAAATGTCTGTAGGTAAAAAGTAAAAAACTATAGCATTCCCTTCACAACTCAATCAATTCGTCAGAAAATCTATTTTAAAATGTTAGGAATTTAAACAAATAAAACAAATATTACAGAGTAGCAATCTTAAATTTATTATTTTATCTGGATAAAACACTTGATCACAAATACAACAGACAACAGCCAGCTAACAGACTGACATTAGACATCAGCAGTTCAGCAGCAGCAGATTGGACAGTTCAGACCACTTTATAAGCAGGAGTACCAACATTATCTCTGTATTTAAAAATAATTTTATTTTTCTGCAGATCATATTGTATAACGAACGACAGTTTCATCGTAAAATAAATAGTGATGTGAATTGCATGTTACATCACTTTATAAATTAGCAATATTTCATCTATGGCGCTATCTTCGATTATGCACATACATTACGGGTATTTGTCTATAAATTTATCAAGGCATAAAAATGTATAACAAGTTACTAATAGACTTAAGAAATATTGAACCGATGTCTAGTTTTAAATAAATTTTAACTGATGTTTTGATAAATCATCCTTTGTATTCTACTGAAGAATTTTTTGACTCAGATGCAACTGTGATGTTCCAAGATTTTGTTTAGGCTCGTAAATTTCAACTGTACCTGACTATGTATATTACATTTAATATATGTTTAATGACAATAAATTATTCTTATTCTTATTCTATACCGAATCTAATCAAAAATTGAGATTATGTTTACGATGTGTGGAGTGGGCTGTGTTGTGTTTAGACTCACAGTTTGAAACAATAATTGCTGGTCAGATGGGTAAATGTGGAAATACTAGGTGTTCAGAACGAGAATTGATGGAATGGAGTGGGGCACAAAAGAGAGAAATTAAAGAGTAGAATTTTACGTCAGAAAACCGCTATTGGTCTTGTCAAAGCATGACGACGAATTTGATTACGGGTACGCGTTTACAAAGTTTAAAATAGTAATTTCCCAACACAATGTTAAGTCATGCTCTGGGTCACCCTGAGGCAACGGATTTTGATTAGAAGAGAAACTGTGTTTAGCCATCAGGCTATCATTGCCGGTCCTAACTCGGGGCAATTTATAAGTCTCAAGGTAGCATTTTTCCCGGGACAAACAGGATGAGGATATCGTATGGAAATCCATAGGATTACATGTAATCTCTACTCTAAGAGGACATCCGTGATATCCTCCATTTCACAAAGCACATTTATTTAGAAAATATTTTAAATATTCAACGATAAGCCAACTAACTGCATAAGCACCTTTAGAAATTCTGAAGTCCTCCAGACTAATAAATTGGTCATTTGTAAAACCTAGCTCGAAAACCTACAATTATTTTAAATCAGAATCGCTGTGCACAGGGCCAGATTTAGGAGCTGTGAGCACCTAGGCTCAACCAGTGGTGTGAGACCCTAGGGGTGCACCTATGTGTAGCCTCTGCTTAAATCCGGCTCTGGCTGTGCACAGTGTGCAGAGGGATAATAGGTTCAAGCCCCAATCAGGACAAATTTGTTTGTTTTCAAATTCTATTGAAATACATATTATTATAGTAAAGCAATAGATAAGTTAGTAGGATTTGTTAGGATATAATTCCACTTTTTAATGAAAAAAATACTTATGGCCGAAGAACATCCGTTTAAGATTAAATTTGGTTTCATTTGAAGTTCCAGACTTCCGGAGGACGTCCGATGGACACTTCTTTTGGCTATTTTGGTAATGTCCGACATGGATCAATCATTTTGTGAATTATATAAATAAATTGACGTTTTATAATTCAATGAATCTAAAGTATATGTACATGTATATATAGTGAAAGGAAAATCATTCTTACGTACAATTTATTTTGTAAATATTTCATAAACACACATATGTCGCTTGTCTTCGATTTTTTAAAAAGCCAATTGATATTACAAGTTTATTAATTAATTTATTTAATAATTAATCCTAACTAATGCAAGCTGGCGTAAGCCGTGGAGATAGATAAATATCCTGTATATTAATACGCTAAGGGTTTTTTCTTCAGTCATAACTCGATAAAGGCTTGACGGATTTTAACGTTTGAGGTGCCAAATTAAAGGTATTTTTACGAAGATTTGCTAATATGTCTCAGAATTGTATGAAAGGGCATCACTTAAAAACAGGAAAAGGCGGAATTTTTGGATCAGTGCGCGCTATCCAACGTCGGAAGTCTAAACTTCACGCGTTGATTGAAAGTGCGTTATCCGCATTATTCTAAGATGTTATCATCCGTTTAAAATAAGTTGTTTTGTTATGTTTGGTTACAATTGAAGTAACCCTTTCGTTGGGTACAAACTTACTTGGATCCGAGCAACAGGACAACTAGTTATCTTATAACATTTGATAACTTTTAAGAAATTTTGTTTTGGGTGTTTCTTTTTTTATCAATACCAGTTGCCATTGGTCATTGGGATATTAATTAATGATCCTGGCAGGCTGTATTTAAACATAGGATACATAGGCGCACGCCTAGGGGCCCGTACCACACAAATACCACGTACAAAAGTCTCAAACAAGTAAAAACAGATCGCCTTGTTGCTGACCTAGACGATTAGGGCCCGCACCACTGGTTGCGCCTAGGGGCCTGCAGCTCCTAAATCCGGCCCTGGATCCTGGCTAAAGAATCAGTCGGTCTTGTCTTAGTCAGTAATAAGGCTACACAATGTATCACAGCCATTCTAAACTGATAATTCATTCATACTCGCCCTAATAGTTGCGTCGGCGTCATATAAAGTGATAAGTAAAACCATTAAAGGCACTTGATATTGCATTCTCATGAATAATACAATTTGATTACATGGAATTAATTTATGAACTGTTATGAATATTAAAGTAATAAATAACAGTTATACCATTTAATGTTTTAAAAATAAACAAACGTGCATTTAAATAGTGCGCTCATAACAATTGTTATTTGTTATAGTAATATAACAATTCAACAGGAAATGATTATTGTAATCCTTTTGTAAACCCCGTATTTGTATGAGCCGGTGCTGCTTGCTGATTCGTTGATTCGTCGTTGTCGGAACCGTCGGGTCTTCTTGGTCGCCATATTTGATGCCAACTGACGTATCTGTTTGTCCTGTGCAGTATTATCTAATTACTTATTGAAGTTTTTGCTCTATCTGTCGTTTAAGTAGTATATAAACATGTCAAACAACGCCGTTAAAGCAGAAGTGAAGTCCGAAAGTAGGGAAACTAATGGACCAGAAAATTCTCATCCTCAGAATCAACACCAACAACACATCGGCGGGAGAGGAGGCCCCCGCGGTGGATTCAGAGGTGGAAGAGGCGGCCCGGGTGGCCGGCCTAGTCGGTTCCAAGGATCTCCTGGAGGACGGGGGCGACCAGATGTAAGTATAGGGTTTATTCCAATAGTCCTAGGTTTTTTTTGGGTGCAGTTCCTTATCTGGGCTACCATACTATCCATACTAGTAATCGATATATCGATTGTTAAAACTTCGATATTTTCATTCGATAGTATGGTAGCCCAGATATGGACCTGCACCCTTTTTTTATAAAACTATGGGAAGTAAGTAGTAAAGCATTCTTACCTGAAACTGTCGGCAATGAATACAGTCTTAGGGGCCAGATTCTGTCGGTATTTGAAACTTGCCGTTCTGGTTTTGAGCCGGGCCACGAGGCAGCGCGCTCTGTCTACCCAGCTACTCCTCCCCCCCAACCGCCGCTACAGCCAACCCCACCCTACTACAAGAGCAAAGGGACCTAGGCCATGGTAACACCTCGTGTTACCGGTACTGGTCTGTAGTGCTAGAGGCGCTTCACAGCGGCGAGGCGCAAAACTACAGATTACCAGCACGCCAACTTCAAATAAGCGACAGAATTTTTAATACGGGACCTGTTCTTCTCATAAGACTCTGTATTCATTGCTTTAGGCCTGTCTAGGCCATCCTGTTTCTCAGTATTATTTTTAGCGAATTTCCCCTATAGGGAAGAAGCTATTACCGTAGGTGGCATGGTAAGACTGAAGTCCAAGACCATGATAACTTTTTTTTTGAGGTAAGTTTTACCCAGATTCCAAAAACACTATTCGTTCAAATTTATATATATATATTTATAAATATATGTGTCCATTACTGCGATAACTTTTTAAAGAAGCGCCCGATTTTGATGAAATTTGGCACAAATGTGGAGAGTAACATTTATGACTTTAAGTTCGAAAACCAGATCGATCGGTCTATGGAATGGGGGGTTTAAAATTTTCCAAAAATCTGTTTTTTGAACTTTTTACCCTAAAATTTTAAAAACACTAAATTTTGGTTATAGCCATTTTATAGAGCTTAAAAAACAAACAATTAAGTTTATTGAATCATTAAGGTTTAAGCTTAGTGGTTGTGGAGAAAAGTCAAAATATGCGTCCATAAAATTTCTTAAGTTAACTTATGTTAATCTTATGGGAATACAGTTTTTAGATTTTCCTCGGGTAATGTCATTAAAAACTCCACATTTCTTTCTACCAATCAGTTTAGCTCTACAATACAATCATTTTGGTTTTTTAATTCTTGTTTCACGCCCAACCGTTGCAGTGATATTCTAAGTGCTAAACACAGTACGTTGTCCAATGTTATCCTTATGGAGGATAAATAAAATGTTATATTTTGATTATGTATGTATATTGATGAAACTTGGTATGTGGTTTCAACTAGTTTTGGTATATTGATATCAGCACAAAATAAACGGTATCAGGAAACTGACACATACTTTCTCCCTTTTAGCCCAACTTTAACGAATAAATTACTTTTTATTTACTAAATATAGAATACAAAGCACGGTCGAATGTACAGAAAATCTTGTAAACAAGTTGTTTTAAAAAACATCCACCCAAATCCCTGCTTTGGAGGCACTACAGAATCCATTGCTAGACTCTTGGTTTTAAGAGGGGAAATGCCCCCTATCCCCCCGGGTTATTAAGGGGCAACATATTTCGAATTTCCTCTATTGGTCAATGTTAAATTAACAAGCATATCAAGTTTGAATGAAATTTATCAGTAAATAAGATAGAAATAGTAATTTTTGTATTCCCCATAAGAATAACATTGGACAACGTACTGCGTTTACCGCAAAATGAAAATTTCAATTTTCTCCGAAACCAGCAATCGTAGAATAGTAATTCAAAATACTGAATTATTTAGTTTTTTGAGCTCTTTTTAGTGGTGAATAGTTATATTTTTTATATCTATTTCTGTTTATGAAAAATCAAAAAAACTGAATTTTTTATGTTTTAAGTCCTGTAATTTCTGAACCCGAATTTTTACAGGAATGCAGGTGGTGTCATTTTGTTAGAAAACTAAAGTTCTACAAACGACCAGAGTTGAATCTAAATCGTTAGAGCCATTTTTGAGAAATTATGATTTTTCATGTTTTTTGGGGGGTAATTACCCTTTAGAATCAAAAATTCAAAAAATGAAAAAACGCCTGGAGATATTGTGGATTAGTACCTACATATCAAATTTCATAAAAATCGGCCCATTGGTTCGGGCTCTAGCTCTGTATACACACACAGACACGACATCACGTAAAAACCTCTTTTTTGGGTTCAGGGAGCACCAAAACGAATATTTCCACTAACAACTCAAATTCTAAAATTTTGACGAAAACAATACTTTCTCCTTACTATGTATAGAGGCAGAAAATAAAAATTGTTTTTGTTGATTTTTCCCGGTAGCAGCAAATCTGCATACTCGGTCCCCGTGTTATTCATATGGAAAACAACAAAACCCAGAATAATGGCCTGCTAACCTATGATTCCTTCCATTACTCTTATTTTGAGCTGTATATCCGCTATTCTTGCAGTAACAGCTGTTTTTTTACGGCGCTCAGAAATTCGGCATTTTCGGTAATCTGGCATTGCCAAAGTCCCGAATGTGCTGGATTAGCGAGCGTTTAATGTACTTGAAGTCATATTATACGTTAGGATGTTTTAGTGCTATAAAAATGTGTTTATTAGTACCCAACGTAAATGCGGGACGTTTAAGCGTCCCGGGTTTTCTCGGGACTCCGGGTATGATCGTGAAAAACCGGGACAATCCTGGGACGTTTGGTCACCCAAGGCTAGACACAACATTGTTCTTTGGAAGTTACTCTTGACTTACTGTAGATAAAGGATTTGCTACTATTGAAATTGTTTGAAATTAAGTTATGATATTTATAAATTTGATCTTGATGTATTTGTTAAAAAAAAATAGTCCAAAAGATATATAAGTTCTTCTTTCCATTTTTTAGTTGTAGGCCAAATGTATATGGAATGTTTTTACCAACTGGATACTATATATTCTTCACTCAGTAATAAAATTTAGCTTGATGTGGCAACAAGGGATAGATAATTTACTGAGCTCTAGTGGCCTATTAAAGATTAGGTTTTTAGTACCTAATGTACTGTTTTACTGGGTGCGGGAGGAAAATAATGAGCAATGCTCTTAATGGGGTGCTTCCACTGCCATGGTTGGATTCAGAAGAAGGAGGAAAAGGTCTCTGGACTTGGTGATGGGTCTTCCAACAATGCTGATCACGTGTTCTTGATGTGTTTCTGTGTTATACACTTCACTTTGGTTTTTGGAATAAAATTTTAATAGGGATCAATTTTGAAAATGATTGTATAGATTATATACAGTGTGTCCCTTAAGTAAATACAAAAACTTTGGAAATGGGTCATAAAAAGAATTCTAAGAATAACATTTTTTCTAAAAGCGCCTTGTTACGGAGATATCCACCATTTTGTATTTTTTCATTAAAATATTATGTCTTAAAAACTATTAAAGATATGTTTATGAAACTTGCTGTAGTGTTTAAGGTGGTAATAAAATAATTGTAAAAAATAATTATAAACAGATATTTTTCTTTTTCAAAATGGTGGCCATTTTAATGTTTTAACAAAAATTACTAAAAAAACAGCTGATATAAAAAAAGTCAAGACCCCCTTTATTTAGTTTTTAATTTTCTATCAAACGACACCAAGTTGAGAAAGATAGAATAAAATCTTTGATTGATTATAATTATTAACAAAAAAAAAGGTAAGAATAGCTCATTTATAAATAGCTAAGAATAGCATTTTTTGTTTGTACGGGTCCGACCAAAATCATATTAATTAGTTAAAAAGTAAGATAAATCACACAATTTATACAAATGAGGCAAGTGAGGTTAGTTTACCAGTAAGTAATCTAGTAATGGGCTTATACCCTGCGTTACAACTAACAGTGGTTTTACTTTCAAGTGCCTAAAACTAAATAAAATTATACTAAATGTTTAGAAACAAAAAGAAGCAGAAAATCTATAATCTCTAAAGCTAAAGTAATGTGCTTACGTAATAACTACAGCATGGTATTTTTTAGAATTCTTAAAACTAAAGATTACTATCCTAAATATTTACAATCATCAAATTAGGACACAAACAACTATAATCCCTAAAGCATGTGCTCAAAGTGTCCACCATTCATGTCTAGACAGACATCTATCAAGCCGATTTCTCATAGATACTCACACCCGTTCAAACACTCCTGGGTTTGTTGTCACATTACATCTATTCACCATTCTTTCCTGTGATTCTTGAATATATTCAACAGGGGTTTGGTATACCAATGATATGAGATAACCCCAAAGAAAAAAGTCGAATGGGTTAAGGTCTGGGGACCTGGCAGGCCATGCAATAGGACCCCACGAACAATCCATCTATTTCCAATAAAGTCACATTTAAATGATGCCTAACATCGAAAGTAAAATGTGTTGGAGCATTATGCTGCATAAACCACATGGTAGTTCTCTCATGGAGTATCACGGGCAACATATTATTAATGTTTAGTTCAGGCAACATATTTCTCAAAAAGTCCAAATACGATGCCCCGTTAAGTCTATTTGGCTAAAACACAGGTCCTATCGAAACATCCTCAATAATCCCTAATCAAACTTTGACAGAAAACCATACTTGATGTTTTCTTTGAGAAATTTGTTGAGGATTCACATCAGTCCAAAAGTGATTATTGTGGTAATTAAAATACCTTCTCTCGAAAAACCAGCCTCGTCCGTGAATAAAATGTTAAAAAGCTTCAGTTTGCACCGTTGTTACAGTACTGAACGCCCTGACTTCTCTGAATTTCTTAACCCATTAAGGAAGTAGTTAACTTGATTCCGAACAGCCCTTTAGGAGGGAATTAAAATCAGCTATTTTGCAGGCGATTAGTTAAAGCTTTTGTAAAACAATTTCTATTAGTGATAAACTAATAATTTTTTTTTGTGACAATCACTTCTCCTAAACTACTGAACCAATTTTCATGTTTTTGGTGTCATTGGAAAGAGTCTAACGTGAAGTTGTGCAGGAAACTTTTTTTATAGAGAAATAATTTGTGAGTGAGGCCCTGGGGCCCCTGAAGTTGAGTTTTTTCCCATAAGCTTAACATTGGGAAATAACTTTTAAGCAATCAGCTGGATAGAGTAAACACAGAGTAAACACAGTTAATCAGCAGGCCATGTTGGCTTTGGAACGGTAACATAATATTTATACGGGAATGTCAGTATAATATTACGTTGTGATCACGAGCGAAGCCGCGACAGGCTACTAGTAACATATAATTACTGTACATATAAAAAAAGTTTTGTAAACAAACAAATTATAACAAATGTCTTTATAAATTTTAAAAGCAAAGTGGGTACTTTGGTATTATACGGATGCCACTATTTTTGGAGGTTAAATTTTTACCGGATACAAAGGATAACTACATTATTCGAAAAAACGTACTTTTATTGACTTACTGTACAAATTTTACATCATTCTGATGAGCGGTCATTGTGTTGTGCCTCCCAAAAGACAGCGATGTCCGCTAGGATCGTGTTGAATGCGTCGCCGCCGCTAGCAGCCGGGTACTTTGGTATTATACGGATGCCACTATTTTTGGAGGTTAAATTTTTACCGGATACAAAGGATAACTACATTATTCGAAAAAACGTACTTTTATTGACTTACTGTACAAATTTTACATCATTCTGATGAGCGGTCATTGTGTTGTGCCTCCCAAAAGACAGCGATGTCCGCTAGGATCGTGTTGAATGCGTCGCCGCCGCTAGCAGCCACACCCGATCGCCACATGTACTCCGCCAAATATACAGCGCGCTGCGGCAGTTATGTTAGGATGGGTTATCATAAAAATACGGACGGTTTCCTCTTCATTTCGAGGTAAATCCCACACCATAAGAACGTCACTCATTATGAAAACAAATGTAACGTAGTGACGGCAATAAATCACTCATGACACTGACCCAGATACAGGCGGTGACAGGTGATGCGCGCGCTCCGGTCAACGACCTGACCTTGGCCTATTTGGAGGGGGTTTGACGGCCTGAAGTATGACTCATCAGGTATCATTCGATTCGTAACAAAACAAGGAAAGTCCTACAATCATTTTTATAATAACCCATCCTAACATAACTGCCGCAGCGCGCTGTATAAGGGTGGCATCCGTATAATACCAAAGTACCGCAAAGGGAAATAAAAACTATTTTGAACTTTATAACTTAAACCATCTAAACTATATATCATCTGAAACTATCTATTTCCTAAACTTCACAACATTTTTTACGTGGAAACAAAAAATTATCCTTATATCTATAAAAATAAACATGCGATAAAAAGTTTATGATTACTTAAGGTTCTGCATTTTGATGTAATTTCTTCAACAATTGGTTGTTATGGAATTATTAGTTAGGCCTATCTTACTGTTGTTAAATTTCTCAAATTTCCTCTATATACCCTTCAAATAATCTAGGTGATAGCCGAGACTCACTTGGTGGTTGCCGAGGTTTGTATTTAGAAGGATGGCCTAAATTCTAGGAAGTCTGCAGGACGTTCATTATTTTCTCAGTGATGAAAAATTATGTCCTCAAAACTTTCGTCACTGCAATTTTCTGAGAAAAATTCATAATCACTTCACTATCTAAATAACGATCCACCTCAGAAGAACGTAAATGTTCACGATCCATAATGCTCAATACATAACCGTAACCAAAACGTAAAAACTCGGCAAGCGGCGTCGACTGCCGTAAAACGAATAGATGACCCTTTACAAAAATTTAAATAAGAAATCAACAGAATCAGAAACAAGTTAACTAACAAATTAATGTAAAAAATTAACAAAT